>JAOXNZ010000188.1:25957075-25973524 GCA_028566095.1 Kryptolebias brasiliensis | reverse complement strand
CTTTGTGATGGCCACTCCAAAACATTGACTTTGTTATCCTTAAGCCACTTTGTAACCAGTTTGGCAGTTTGCTTCGGCTCATTGTCCATTTGAAGACCCAAGCTTTAACTTCCTGGCTGATGTCTTGAGATGTTGCTTCAGTATTTCCACATAATGTTCTTTCCTCCTGATGCCATCTATTTTGTGAAGTGCAGCAGTCCTTCCTGCAGCAAAACAACCCCACAACATAATGCTGCCACCCCCGTGTTTCGCAGTGAGGATGGTGTTCTCAGGCTTGCAAGCTTCCCCCTTTTTCCTCCAAATGTAACAATGGTCATTATGGCCAAACAGTTCAATTTTAGTTTAATCAGACCACAGGACATGTCTCCAAAAATTAAGGTCTTTGTCCCTGTGCAACAAGCAAAATTGGGGACCCAAAATTTCAGCCAAAAAGAAAACCACTAACCTTCTCAAAATCTGTGGAGAGCGGGGAACAGAATCTCAGTTTCTCAGCGAGATTGCGGAGAGTAGGCAGTGGCGAGGTGTCATCTCTTGAGGTTATAGTTGCTGTGAAAAGAACTCCTCTGTTGGCTTGTGGAAACCGGTCCAGTTTCAGACTTATCCAGCAAGGGGAATGGAGTCAGATAACTACTCTGAGGATCAGGCGAGAATCAGGGGTCAGGGCACAGAAAAAGGTCAGGCACATGAAGGCAACCTTAGGCTGATGAGTCCAGGGACAAGGCAGGAGGCAGGAGTTGAGAGGCAGAAACAGGGTCGATGGAATATCCAACGTGGGCAGGGCAAGACAGGGAAATTCTTAAGACAAAAAACTCAGTCGTGATCGAGGACAGGCAAAGAAGAAAACGTTGGAAATCTACTCACACTTAGGCTTTCAAAAATCTGGCACCGTCTGCCTGCCAGAGAGCTGAATATAACTGCTGGTGAACAGGTGCATGCCATGAGCCGGATTACACTGCAGCACAGCAGCACGCAGGTGGATCAGATGAGCTGATTGCAGTGTTGAGAGCTGAGGAGAAAAACAGAGAAGGCAGACGGGCCAGAATCATAACACCCTGTGTGCATTTGCAAACATTAATCTCAATCTCAATGTCAACAATAAACCTATCAGAAGCTTCCAAAGACATGACATCAAATGTCCCAAATTGTTTCAAGGCAAAGAAATCTTAGTGTATTTAAACTTTTGACTTTAAAGAAAGTAATAAAAATGCCTTACAAACATTCTCTCTCTCATTATTCTGGCATTTAGTAAATAGAAATAATTTTAAAAATCCTAATTGACCTAAAACGGGAAAAGTTTATTCTGATTTCACGTCAGACAGTGTGAAAAAAATGTATATGTGTCTTTTTATGTAGTGTATGTAAACTTCTGGTTTCAACTGTATCTTTCTTTGTAATGAGGGGGTTGTTTGGGCAAGTGTCCCCTTTCTGTCAACTCGAACCAGTCTGCCCATTCTCCTCTGACCTCTGACATAAACAAGGATTTTCTGTTTGTCCACACAAATGCTGCTCACTGGATATTTTCTCTTTATTGGACTATTCTCAATCCCAGTAGGATGCACCAGCCCCATGTCTACATGCCCAAAGGCACTGATTTGCTGCCATGTGATTGCCTGATTAGCTATTTGTGTTAACAAGGAATTGAACAAGTGTACCTACTAAAGAGGCCAGTGAGAGTGTACTTGCATGTCAAGCCACATTAATGTGGTGCTCAGTTCAGAATGATCTGACAATCTGTACCTTTACTGTGGTATTCTTGATGAGAGTCATAAGAATGATCAACCAGGGGGAAATGTGGATACATGGCTTTAATGGTGACCAGCAGAAACTTACAACTCCAACTCCCTTGTCAGTCCTAGACATCACACGTTAATAATTTGAACTATTCCTGTAACAGGTACGTCTGTACAACTTACCACTAGGGGGCACAACCCACTCTATTACATTTCTCCCTTTTTAGCTTGTACTTCATAAAATATCCTACTGCCTCTACCCAGAATTTAACAGATAAGACATCACTCAATGCTGCATTACCTCAACATCAATGGCAGTAACACTAAATCAGATTTTAAACATTTTCAAAGATTTAGTCTCTTTGGAGGGACTCTGTGCCTCTCAGGGTATCTGCATTTCACAGATGGGCTTTGGGTTGTTTCAGGCACTGATACTGGTGGTTCTTCGGTTGTCTGCCCAGATGATTCAGCAGGTACGGGTTGTGATGTTAGGTTTCCCATTGAACTTGGTGTCATCTCTTTAACAGCACAGTCCATGAGCGCTTCTGGTTCCACTTCTGGACCCGGTGAAGATATAACTGGAGGTTCCTCCACAGCTTGTCTCCATGGTAACATGTGGTCAACATGTATTGTGCGTGTTCTCTGTCCTTCTTTTATCCGATAAGTAACACTTCCCAGTTTCTTCAGAACTGTTCCATGGGTCCACTTCTCAAGTCCCCCTCTGAAATTTCGGATATAAACAGCCTCTCCTTCAGAGAAAACACGTACGGGTTGAGTTCTGCGATCATAATGTTGCTTCTGCTCCCACTGTTTCTGTTCAATGTGTCAGTTGAGTTCAGGCTTGAGAAGACTGAAGCGAGTTTGGATCTGACGTTTCAGGAATAACTCTGCTGGTGTACGACCTGTCACAGTGTGGGGTGTGCTGCAATACATGATGAGAAAATTTGCCAATCGATGACTGAGCGGGCAATTTGGCCTTCCCATCTACTTCCAGCACATTTTTCATCAGGGATCGTTTCAGGATTTGTACTGACCTCTCTGCTGCTTCGTTCAATACAGGGTGATATGCAGGAACAGTGGTGTGACGGATTCCATTTAACTCCAAGAACTGACACCGGTTGAGGTCCATTGTCTGAAACTAGTTCTTCTGGCAGTCCATATGAAGAGAATAACCTTCTCAGAAATTCAATGGTATTGCGTGAGGTGATGGATAACATCCCAAAAACTTCCAACCATTTTGAATGACTGTCTATGATCACTAAGAAAAATTGCTTGTCTTTTTCAACAAAGTCAATGTGAATCTTTCCGGCCATTTCCACGGGTGGAGTGGTGTGACCGCTGGCAACTTTTGTACAGCTTGACAGATTTGGCAGTGTTGGACCAGTTTTTGTATGTCACCATCACAACCTGGCCACCACAGGTAACTGCGGGCGAGAGCTTTCATACTACAAATGCCTGGATGTTCATGATGCAGATCCTCCACTACTTTCTATTGATAACCTGGTGGAATGATAACTCGTTGTCCCCAAAGAACACATCCCTGTTCTGCTGACAGCTCTTGTCTGCGAATTAAATAAGGCTTAAGCGCTTCATCCTGCACATAATTCGGCCATCCATTCATGGTGTAGCTCCATACCTTGCTGAGAATTGGATCTTTCATGGCTGCTTTCTCAATGTCTTTTGCTACTACTGGTAGCTCTTCCAAATTTGAGAAATAGAAGATATCTCCTTCTTCTGCAGTACTGTCTGGTGAGTCTTGCGGTAACCGTGACAACACATCCACATTTGCATGTTCAACTGACCTTCTGTATTCAATGTCATAATTGTATGCCATTAGAATAAGAGCCCAGCGTTGCATCCTCAGGACAGCCAGTGTTGGGACAGCTGACTTTGGTCCAAGTATTGCCAGCAATGGCTTGTGATCTGTTATGAACGTGAATTTCCTCCCATACAGATATTTGTGGAATTTCCTGACTCCAAAAATGATGGCAAGAGCCTCTTTTTCTATTTGGGCATACTTCCGCTCAGCATCAGTTAATGTCCTGGATGCAAATGCCACAGACCTTTCCTCTCCATTTCCCAAAACATGAGAAATGACCGTACCTACCCCATAAGGTGATGCATCACAGGCTAACTTCAATGGCAGGTGTGTGCTATAATGCACCAACACTTTATTCTGCAGCAGTAGTCTTTTTGCATCTTTAAATGCTTGTTTGCATTCTGTTGTCCAAATCCATTTTGTATCCTTCCTCAGCAGATTATGCAGAGGCTGAAGGATGGTGGATGGATTTTCCAGAAATCGACTGTAGTAATTTAGAAGACCCAAAAAGGACTTCAGTTCAGTGACATTTGTTGGTTCTGGTTCCTGTTATGGCTGCAACCTTTTCCTCTACGGGATGCAGTCCATCTTTGTCAATCCGATGTACCAGGTTCTCCACACTGCTCTGAAGAAAACAGCCCTTTGAAAGCTTCACTCTCACATCATGCTTCTCCAGACGTGTGAGAACTTCTTCCAACCTCTGTAAATTTCCTTCTCAGACGAAGCAGTGATGAGAATATCATCCAAAAAATAGGTCACATGATCCATCCCTTGAAGGATCTGATCCATCACAGACTGAAAAAGAGCAAGAGCACTGGAAACCCATAGATGAGGTGATTGTACTTGTACAGACCTTTGTGGGTGTTGATAACCAGATACTTTTCTGACTCTTCATCTAACTGCAGCTGCTGGTAGGCATGAGAAAGGTCAAGTTTACTGAATGATGTTCCTCCAGCCAGAGTAGCAAAAAGGTCTTCAGTATTAGGAAGTGGATATCTCTCCTCTTCAATGCACTGATTTATGCTGATCTTGTAGTCACCACATATCCTGATTGTTTTATCTGCTTTTGGTACAGTAACAATAGGGGATGCCCACTCACTTTTCTCCACCTTTGAAATCACCTTCACCTTTACCAATCTGTCCAATTCTTTTTCTACAGCTTCCCTTAGTGCATAAGGAACTGGGCAAGCTTTACAGAAAACTGGTGTGGAGTTTGGCTTAGTGTAGATTCTGGCTTTAAATCCCTTGATGCAGCCTTGGTCATCTACAAACATTGTCTGATGACGCTGGATCACTTCTCGTACTCCTGACTTTTGTTCTTTCTCCACGAGTACCTTGTGTACTGTGAAAATCTGTTTCCAAACAGTTTAACTGTAGCTTCTTTAACCAGTTTTGTCCAATCGGGGCTGGCCTGTCTCCCTGAACAATGATCAAAGGTAGGGTAACTTTTTGTGTCTCATACTGTACTGGTACTACAATATATCCACAAACAGTGATGTTTTGGCCTGAGTAGGACTTCAGCTTTAGCCCATTTGTGGGTTTCATAGTAAACTGAGTGAGATGTGTCTGGTAATACTTGTCACTTACTATTGACACTGCTGATCTTGTATCCAGCAACATGGTGGTGCTCTTGTCTCCCAGTGAAACATTTACTGTGTATCCTTTCTCACCGGAAGCGATGGAATACATTGAATACACTCCCAAGAGTTCGGCTTCATCAGTTCTATTTGATGCATCGTTGTCAGTTTCCACATACTGAGTTTGCTGGCTGCTTTTTTTATTCCTGCAAGCATGAGCAATGTGTCCTATTTTTGCACAAACATGACTCCTTTCATTTTAAAATCTGCAGTCATGTGTTGAATGTTTTCCACCACATCGATATCATGGTTGCTTTGTTGCTGTGGTTTTTTTTTGTCCATTCCAACTCTTTATTTTGTTATTTCCCTCCTTTATCTTCTGTCCGTTCCATCCTTTGTTGGAAAAAGTGGAAGCCTTAGTCAGGGCATTTACTTGGTGAGGTTCATGGTGTCCAGAAAACTCCCTGGTATTTTTTGAAGCAAGTTCCATGCATACGGCAATCTCACATGCATGAAAAAACAAGATCTTTTTCTGATAATAGTTTGCGCTGCACCGCATCAGAACACAGCCCACTAACAAAACAATCTCTCAGGGACCTCATCCAAATATTGTCCAAAATTACATGTGGCTGACAACTGCCTCACGGCAACATACTCAGAAACTGACTCCCCCTCTTTCTGGTTACGTTTTTGGAAACAAAAACGCTCAGCTATTACCACTGGAGTCGGCTTATAATGTGCACTTAGCACTTCTGTCAGCGCTGCATATGCCATTGTGCTCGGTACTTTCGGACACACAAGATTCTTTAGCTGCCTGTATGTATCTGCTCCGATCACAGAGAGAAAAGTGCATACTGTCTTCTCATCCGGAACATCATTTGCCAACATCCAAACGCTCCAAATATGACTCAAAATCTTCTTTTGAGTCATCAAATTCCTCCACACGACCCACGTGCATAGCCATATTAGCTTCTCAATGCTACAGCTAAACCTTTCAGTCTTGAAAAAAAAAAAAAAAATTTAAATACGGTTGCTTCCCTTACTTTCGTACACAGTCCTTCAACAGCCTCATTTACGCTGTGGGAATCTTTAAAATCCTCGTCGCCAGATGTGGTATTCTTGGTGGGAGTCATAAGAATGATCAAGCAGGGGGAAACATGGATACGTGGCTTTAATGGTGACCAGCAGAAACTTACAACTCCAACTCCCTTGTCAGTCCTAGACATCACACATTAACAAGTTGGCCCACCATGAACTATTCCTGGAACAGGTATACAGCCTCACCAGCTGATTTTTTTACTAACTGAAGAAAATAAAGGACCTCTCCAATCCAACTTGTATATATATATATGCCTGGGTGGTTTTTGGCTCAAAAAAAAAAAGAATCAAGAATCAGACTAGTAATTTTGCGAGAAAGAAATAAAGGGTGAAAAATTGGAATATAGTGAAATAGATAGTGTGGGAAGATATTAATCTTAACAACATTAATTCTAGCGGCTACAGAAAGATTTAGAAGACACCATGTCTCAAAGTCATGCAAGCGCAGAGAGAAACCTTTTCTTATAACATTTAAACATTGTGTTTGCTTTGTACACTTCAAGACTGACAAAACCCAAAATAGAGCTCTTGAATGGCAGATTATCAAGCGGGTACTTTTTTGCCTCTCTGTTAACAGCAAATACCTAGCTATTGTCAAGATTAAGTTTATATTCAGAAATTTTACCAAATGCATCTAGGACTGAAAGGGTGGTGAGGATAGAGCAGACAGGTCAGACAAGAGTTACAGAAGGTCATCAGCATACAGGGCCTCCTTCAACTCCACACCATTTCTACATATGCTGGATATATGCTATAGATGAGGTCTGGAAAGAGAATTACCTACCTGACCTGCAGCTGAGGGATGTTGCTGAGTTGGTGGACACCCTAGACTCATTACATACTGAAGCAGCTAATGGTACTGACATGCCAGACTCTGGCTGGCTGGAAGTCCCTTTCAAGCTGACTGCCAGGGACGACGAGCTGCTAATACCTGTGCTCATGTTGAAAGGTAACCAACAGCAATGTCCAATCATTGGTTTCAACGTAATTGAACATCTTGTGCAGAACAACCAGGAAGGCCAATTTAAATATGGAGACATGGACAAACTTGTGAATGCAGTAAAAATTGCATTCCCTCATCTAAAAAACAACAAAGTAAAAGCCTTTATTTTTGCTGTCAGCCTTGGTCAAACATGTGAACACAGTGTGAGGACAGTAAATAAAAGAGTCAATGTACCGAAACATAAAACCATTCAGATTGGGTATCATATCTAGGCTACAAAGTTTAGGGAGGATAAAGTTCTGCTTTTTGAGTCTCTTGTGAACCCACAGTGGCCTGAAGGACTGGAATTCTGTGATACCCTTGTGTCAGTTCAGACAAAAACAGCCCCAAAGCTTGTTTTAAGTGTTCAAAACCCAACAAACCATGATATTACACTTCCAGGCCAAACAGTCATTGGAGCTGTGCAGTCTGTAAAGTCTGTATACCCACCTGACTTATTCGAAACAACCCAACAATCAACAAGTACATCGATCAACCACATCCAGACCCAGAGTAGCAGTGAAGGTGCCCCCCTGTTGATTTGACCCACCTGGTTGAGGATCAGAGACAAATAGTAAGTCAGATGTTAAGGGAAGAATCAGGGTCTTAAAGTCTGATGAGGATATTGGTTGCAACAAGAGTTGCAAATGAACATTTCATTGAAGGATGCTGAACCAGTGTCAAAAACATACATTCTGTGCCAAAACCCTTGTACAGGGAAATGAAAGACAACCTGCAGGCACTCATAGCGCAAGGGTGGGTTAAAAGATCCACATCTTCTTACTCCTCACCAGTTGTCTGCGTCAGGAAAAAAGATGGCACCTTGCGTTTATGTATAGATTATAGAGAGCTCAAAAGAAAAACATATCCTGACCCCCACCTGATTCCTAGGGTCCAAGATATAATGGATAACCTTGGAGGAAACACCTTCTTTTCATTGCTAGACCAGGGAAAAGCATATCATCAGGGATTCATGGACAGAGACAGTAGGCATTTAACTGCCTTTGTGACCCCCTGGGGTCTGTATGAATGGATACGAATTCCATTTGGCCTGATGAGTGCACCTGCAGCATTCCAGCGCTGCATGGAGCACTGTTTAGCAGATTTAAGGGATGAAATGTGTGTACCATACCTTGACGATGTTCTTGTGTTTAGCAGGACATTTAAAGATCATGTCAGCCATGTCTGAGCAGTGTTGCAGCGTCTGAGGCAGTATGGGATCAAGTTAAAACCTAAAAAGTGTGACCTGTTTAAAACTGAGGTGCGGTACCTGGGCAGGATCGTGTCTGCTCAGGGTAACAGGATGGACCCAGCTGATACTGCTGCTGAAAGAGCCCTAAAGCTTAAACATCCTGCAAATGTTTGTGAGCAATTCTTGAACTCTTGAGCTATTACAGACAATATATAAAGGATTTCTCACGCATTGCTAGTCCCTTATATGACCTGCTAAAAGCACCTACAAAAAGTGAGGCATTACTGAACAAAAAGAAAAAGTGGCCAGAAAAAAATGTCAACAGAGCTGTCCAATCCAGCACAGTTATTCAGTGGACTGAAAAGCACCAGTTAATATTGCAACAACTCATTGACTGCCTTGTCAATCCTGTTGTTCTTGGCAACAAGCAGAAAACAACTTGTGCTCCCAGAAAAACATAAAAATACAGTATTGAGGGAACTTCATGACGAAATGGGGCATCAAGGTGTTGACAGAACAACATCCTTGATACGGGATAGGTTTTATTGGCCATATATGCAGCGAGAGATAGAGAACTATGTCATGAAAAACTGTTGAGTGTGTCAAACATAAGAAACCCAGCCAGGAAACGAGGGCTCCGCTCACTAACATCATAAAAACTCAACCATTTGAACTTGTCTCCTGTCTTCCTGCATCTTGACAAATGTCTAGGGGGTTATGAGTACATCCTGGTGATTATTGATCATTTACCCCGCTTTGCTCAGGCCTATGCCTATGCCACAAATCAGCTAAAACTGCTGCAGACAAGATCTTTAATGATTATGCCATGAGATTTGCATTTCCTGCCCAAATTCACCACGATCAGGGAGGTGAATTTCAAAATTAACTGTTCACACAACTGAAAAAATACTGTGGAGTTGCCGGGTTCAGAACCACTCCCTACCACCCACAAGGGAATGGACAGGTTGAAAGATTCAACCAGACATTACTCCAGATGTCTAGGTCACTCAAAGAAAGACAGAAACACAACTGGAAGGATTCATTAAGCAAAATGATTTAAGCATACAACTCTACTCGGAGTGAGGTGATGGGTTTCTCTCCCTTTCAGTTGTTGTATGGACATTCTCCACAATTGCCAGTTGACATGCTGTTTAACTTGACTCCAGGACAAGTGGGCCACAATCATCATAGCTACATGGAAAGGTGGAAGCAGGGCATGGAGGAGGTGTATGAAATTGCCAGAGAAAATGCCCAGAAAGCTGGCCTGAGGAGTAAGAAATTGTACAACAGCAAACTAAAAAGTTTACCACTACAGCCAGGTGATCGTGTTTTAGTACGCAACTTGACGCCTCGTGGTGGCCCAGGAAAACTAAGGAATCATTGGGAGGACATTGTCCATACTGTTGTACGCCAAGTAAATGAAAATGTCCCAGTTTATGAACTCAAACCTGAAAAAGGTCAAAGGAGGTCAAGGATCCTTCATCGCAATCTGCTTCTCCCATGTGACTCTTTGCCTCTTGAAATCCCATCGCAGGCTGTAAAGAAGAGGAGAAAAGTTTTAAATAATGAAGGGGTGGAGCAGTTGGAGGAAGAGGATGATGATGCAAATCTGAGGATGAACTCAAATCTGAGGACTTCACCACAGCCCACGCACCTCACAATGCCATGGATGAACATTTTTTACCCATACTACATCTCATATGGTCATCAGAGATTAAACCACAGGACATGCTGCACCAGTGAATCCAAAGAATGCACATACATTGGATTCATAAGATAATGGATTGTTTATTATGACATTCACAATGAGGGACTATTATTCATGTGACAAGCACCTACGGTTTCACTGACATGCTGGCATCCAAGCAGCAACGAACTTTTCAACGAACTCTTGTTAAGGAGTTACATGATGAACTTTAAGATGATGGACAAATGGTGAATTTCAGGTTGTTTGAGAAAATGGACACTGGGTGTTTACCCTCAAAATGAGAATGTCTGAATAGAGTTTCAGTCTGTAAATAGATTTAAGAAAAAAAAAAAGTTAGAAATGTTCTTAAGACTGATGTATTGCTACACATGTTTCTAACTGCATTTTTTTCCCAACACGGCAAAAGTTGAGATGTTGGGGACAACATCTATTTTGAGGGGGAGTGTGTTGTAGGGGGTTAGTTTAGTGCCATGACCTAGAGGATCCACTTGGGGGACTTGCGTGTTTTTTCCCCACACTCAATACAAGCGAGTGAATGGAGGAGCAGTGATCTGGTCTCCTGTGATCATTTTCTTACTATCTTCCTTCTTTTCAGAGATAACAAAAAGCCTTGGGATAAAAGAGGTTCATTGTTTAAGTGGTCTATAAACTGTTACCCACAGTATTATGGGACTGTTCAAAATAAAACTATGATATTCAAAAGACATGTAATAGCCAGAATCTAAAACCCAGTGCAGATGAAAGTATAGTTTCTGTATATCTACGTCATTTCTGCACATATAAATAAAGTAGTAGTTTAGTGGAGATGCTTCAATGAGTGTAGCAGCATTGTTCACTGTGAGCAAGGTTTCTGTTAAAAACATATGATCAATTTTCTTTTCCTAAATCAAATAATTTTAAAGAAATTTCTTATTTAAAAGAGATCTGACATTTAGAAGTGCCATGTTCAATGGCATTAAATTATTGTTTTTTAAATTTGTACCAGGAGGCTAATTTTATTTTTTAACTTTAATAGGCTTAAGATTATTATAAATCACCTCACAGCTTTGTCTGGTAGGATGTTTTTCAGTGTATTTGAGTCTGATAGGAATTAAATACCTGAATATGTTTGAGAGTCCAAGTCTGGTAGAGCATGTTCTGTTGGAGGTGGAATTGATACAGTGGTGACTAGGACCAGGGAGACATCAATCTGTGTTGGACTGATCTGGAGGTGGAGGTGATACATCTGGGTGGTAAGTGTTAGCAGGTGCTTTTTGAGTGTAACAATACATACAGCATGTTGGCAAATAGTAGATGGCTGCCAGAGCAGTTTAGATGGAGTCTATCTAAGCATCAAAGTAATCAATAAACCCCAGACCATGGGAGACACAGACTGATGTGTTCAGGCTCAACAACCTGGTAAAAAGGCCAATTCCACGGCCACAAGGAGGGGTGGGACAACAGATGTAAACACTGAGCTGATGGAACTGTTTGATAGTTTTAAAGAGATACAGAAAGTCACATTTTAGCAGCTTGTTGTTTTGAAATTTTGTTTCTGCAGATGCGAATGATGACTCTCTGTGTTGCCTGGTAAAAATTTATGTTGTCCTGGAGTTGAATCACAATGTCCAGGACAGTGGCTACAGGAATCGACAATAAAGTCTTCGATGATGAGAGCTGAAAGTGGAACAGGTTGAGGAGGATGAGGAGCGGCCTTGTTACATGGCTCATATCAGGAAGGGGTCATATAGGAGGATAGTCTCCCTCCCACAGGATAAAGCTGCTGTGTCAGCTGAGTGGAGTGAGTGTTGTTTGTGAGTCAGTTTGTACCTCACTGGTCCAGGACAGCTGAGAACTCCACTGCTTCTCCTAAAGACGGCCTCTCTCAGGAATTTATGGCAAGAGGAAAAGGAGAAGGGTTTCACCATTCGGCAAAGTCTTGTGTTCTAGTTCTCAGTGCAGCGGTGGGGAGCCATGGTTAAAGGAGCATTGCCGTCAGTGGCCTCAGATGGTTGTGTGGGAGCCTCTTTAGACAGCCGCATAGCGGTGAGATAGTTTAAGGTGAGGTACTGCTGTGTCAAAGTGGATCTTGTTACCACGAGCAACCTCCAACCAGAATGGATGGGCTCCTTGTTTGGTCCGATTAGGAACTGAAGAGAAGAGTTTTTGGTCTGGCTTCCATTTGAGCCCACTCTGGTTGTGTTGGCTCAGGATCAACAGCACTTGGCTCCATAGTCTCTGTTGCAGCGTGGATTTATGCCAACCATGTAACTGTGGTGGCGGTGTCCAAGACTGGCACCTGTGACCGCCGAGAGGACAGTGATAAGATGTTGGAAATATAATTCCCATGGAAAGTTTCCAATTTGGAATATTTTCAAAACTACGCAGTTTCCTTTCTATGGAAAGTTTCTGGAAATTTCCTGCCCCTTTGCAACCCTACTTAAAAATAGTCCAGTGTTTTGTTTTGAAAACATTTAGCTGTATGTTTTGAGTCATTATCCTGCTGAAGGAGCCATAACCTGCTACTGAGGCTGAGCTTTCTGACACCAGGCAGTTTGTTTTGCTCCAGGATGCTTTGGTAGTCTTGGTGGGAGTCATAAGAATGATCAAGCAGGGGGAAACGTGGATACGTGGCTTTAATGGTGACCAGCAGAAACTTACAACTCCAACTCCCTTGTCAGTCCTAGACATCACACATTAACAACTTGGCCCACCATGAACTATTCCTGGAACAGGTACGTCTGTACAACTTACCACTAGGGGGCACAACCTACTCTATTACATTTACCATATAGGACAAAAAAATGATTTCAGGTTGTTTTAAAGAATACAGTCTCACCAGCTGAATTTTTTTACCAACTGAAGAAAATAAAGGATCTCTCCAATCCAACTTGTATAAGTAGGTGAAGCTGGGCATTCCAGGATGCTTTGGTAGTCTTGAGACTTCATTGTGCCCTGCACAGATTCAAGGCTCCCAGTGCCAGATGTAGCCAAGTAGCCCCAAAAGAAAACTGAACTCCCTCTGTAGGTATGGTGTTTTTGTGTTCTTTCTTTGAAAGTTTTGCTTCTGTAAACATAGAGCTAATATGATTGGAGCCAAAAAGCTCCAGTTTTGTCTCATTCTTTTGTTTACCATTGTAATGGAGCCTCTGTCATTGCTTTGCAGCTTTATCCTGATTATTTGTGAACCTGTGTCCCAGAGTGCCTGAGTATTCTGTCCATTCAGGAAGCACTTGATAAGACATTTATTTCCTACTAATTCTCTTACAATTAGATTTTTATCAACAGGTTTGATTTTTTTGGACTCAGAATATTCACATGGCTGTCTATCCTGTTGCTTAACACCTGAACATGAATGTGGCTTGCATTCAATTTTGTTAGCAGACCAATGCGTTTCTGACATGTTTTCGAGCAATAAAGTGCAGTTTTACAACTTGAACAGCATTTTAATTTCTTCTTAACTTTCTTTTTTTCACAGTTCACACAGAAATGGGACTTATGATTAGCTTTGGCTGCCCCGTGCCCCACAGAGGCAACCCTACTTAGTATAAAGGTCCCCTATACATTGGGTGAGCTGTTTTGTCTGCTCTACAACCTGCCCTGAAATGCTCAGTACTTCCACATTTGAAGCAATGCTGACAATATTCCTCATTTGCTTGGGCACAAGCAAAGCATCTGGGTTGTGGGTGTGGTCTTTGGTAATATCGGTGTGGAGCAAACCTTTGTTGAAATTGGGCGGTCCCTCTCATCCGTCCTGGACCATACAGGGGCCTGCACTCCTGCAGCAATTCTGGTTGCTGCTGAGGGTAAAATGACAACATTGGTGACATAGACCTGAAGGACTGTTCTGTAGATGGGAACATTGGACTTGCGGTAGATGCTTGTTCTGAACTTTAAGGGGGTTGTTTTGGCTGTGCAGTAGTGTTTTTTTGGATTGTTTCCTTAATTTGGGACACTTCGGCTTTCATGTCTTTTAATAACACCATGTCAGAACACATCTCCTTGATCTTAGATACCACGTCAGGGGACATATAAGATTGGTTTTGCTGGGTGGAAGGTTTTGTTTCTCTTGGCAACTCACCAGACTAGACACTACTCACACTGGTTGCCCTTTGTGGGGCAGCGTGCCTCTTTTTGTCCTGCCTCTCCTTTTCATTTGTACAAGCAATGTTTACTTTCTCCAGCAGGAGTTCATCTGGTGTGTCAGGCTTTGTGAGGTAAAGCTGAAGGTAACGCTTGATGTTGTCATTTTTGTAAACCAGTCAAAACGGTACGCATAAATAGATTTTAGACTAGTGCAGGGTCATATTTTAAAGCTGACTCAGCTTCCTGAGAGGCAAACAGAATTTTCTACCTCAGGTCCATCGCCCTAATTAAGAAATTCTGGGGGGACTGTTTGCTGCTCTGAACCTCCAAAGTTAGCTGCTTGTATAAGTCTGTGGCACCCCTCTCCTGGTAATGAGACCTTAAGATTCTACGCAGAGCAGATAGGCTGAGGATCTCTTTTCCCTCCAAATAGGCCACTTTGTAGGACTCTACTCTGCGATTTCAGAAACAATAAAATGGGGCCCAACTGACTTCAACTAATTGGTGTTGATCCCTAGTGGTCAGGACACACTTCAGGATACAAACTGTCAACTGCTGTCTGAAGATCTCCCCGTTGTGTTTTCTGCAAGCCTGTCAGCGATGCTTGGGTTGTTTTAAGATGATCAGCAGGAGGGTTCCACAGGAATCTTGGAAATGGTCCTCTCGCCAAACATCACAGCGGTGCCTCCAAATGTTACCCCTGAAAAGAAGGGAGATAGTAAGAGAGAATGACCACAGGAGACCGGATCACTGCTCCTCCATTCACTTGCTTGTATTGTCTGCGGGCAAAAAGCATGCAAGTCCCTCTAGTGGATCCTCTAGGTCATGGCACTAAACTAACCCCCAACAACATTTTCAGAATTATTTTCTGCCATTTACACAAAATAAGCTAAAATTGTTGTTTTAGGTGATTTTAATCTTCATGTTGACAACCAGTCTGATTTTATTTCTGTTGAATCTTTAAGCTCCACACCACCTTCTTCTTTTTCTTTCAGCTGTTCCCTTTTCAGGGGTCGCCACAGCAAGTCATCTATCTCTCTATCTAACTCTGTCTTCTGCATCCTTTGTCCTCACTCCAACTACCTCAATGCGCTCTCTAACTGCATCCATATATCTCTTTGTCTTTTTCCTGGCAGCTGCATCTCTAACATCCTTCTACCAATATACCCACTGTCCCTCCTCTGCACATATCCAAACCATCTCAGTCTGGCCTCTCTAACTTTACCTACCAGTCGTTCAACTTGTGCTGTACCTCCGATGACCTCATTTCTAATCCTATCCATCAACTACATTCAACTACAAAATTGAAGTCCAGTTGCTTTTGTTTTTAACCTTTTTTGGAATCCTATCCATCCTTGTCACTCCCAAGGAGAACCTCAACAGCCACTTCCAGTTCTGTCTCCTGTCTTTTTGTCAGTCCCACTGTCTCCAAACCATACAACATAGCTGCTCTCATCACTGTCTTGTAAACCTTTCCTTTGACCTTTGCTGCCACCATTTTGTCACAAATCACTCCTAAGACTTTTCTATATCCACTCCATCCTGCATGGACTCTCTTCTTCACCACTATACCACACCCTGTTTTCCTGGGCAGTCGACTCAAAGTACTTGAAGTCCTGCACCTTGGTGACCTCTTCTGCTTGTAGTCTCACTGTTCCACCTGCCTCCCTCTCATTCACACACATGTCCTCGTCTTTCAAGTACATACCTCCAGCTTGCCAAGTTCTCTTCCACCTGTTCCCTGTTCTCACCACAGATCACAACGTCATCTGCAAACATCATAGTCCATGGGGATTTGGTCCGTGTACATTCAGGCAGTTCATTTTTTTGTTTGAAACAAAAAATGAAAAAACAAAAACACACTTGTTTTTTCGTTTGTCGTTTATTAAACCAAAATGAAAAATCGGACAATGAAGCGTCATCCGATTTCCGATTTTGTGCACAAAACAAAAATGGACAATACGGATTACGAGCGCTCACTTTTGATTGTCATGATTTCATTTTTGACAAGTGGTCTGACCCCGGAAACTTTTCTTGCACGAAAATGACGTCAGCCGACCGCCAAAACAGAAGGGGAGGAAAAAAACCAAAAAAAAACCCACTACTCTTAAAAGTTCTTCTTCATTCTGGAATTTTATACCTAATTATTTATTCTCAAAACTTGGTGGCCTTAATTTTATTTTATGCAGCTACAACATTCAAAAACTCCGTATAAAGCTATTTAATTTTGATAAACAAATGCTTCTTTCCTGGTCTTTAATTCATCAGCACAATTTCT
>JAOXNZ010000188.1:25706904-25723584 GCA_028566095.1 Kryptolebias brasiliensis | reverse complement strand
ATAATTTTGTTTAAGGTTTTTTTTTTTTGTCAGAACTTTGTTTCATCATAGAAAAAAAATCATATTATGCTTTGAAGTTTTAGTTAGTAGTAAAACACAAGAACGAAAAAACAGTTCCAGACACATAATATTGTCACAAATACATCATTTTCAGTAATGGTGCACTTATATGTGGAGTGCAGGCGTGCATGGATTTGATATTTTCTAAGATTTATTTAGTACAACTTGCCTGAATTAACTGAGGACCTTGTCCAAGTATAAAAGGAGAAAAAAAATAAAACTAACATTGTATCAATTATTTGATGATACATCATTTGTACGCTTCATATGATGGTGAGTTCACATTGATTATTTTGTTTTGCTAGGCAAGAGAAGCACCTTAACTTGATTTTAAACTTTATTATTTAAAATACCTAATTCTCCTTTTGTTAAATCTCTAATTACAAAACTCAACTTGCTTATTGCTCCTTTAGACCTCAGTATAGAGCTTGGCTTATTTTAAAATACAATATATATTGTTTGCCTTGTGCAGAGTGTTTTTATTTTTATTTTTGAAAAAGCACTTGCACATGCATGCCTTCCCAAGTTGTAAAATTTCCATTGACCATGAAGTCATTTAACTGTCAGCTGGTGACCCTCTGAGCTCGAGCAAACAGCATTCGAGTGAGGAGCGCAGGAGGAGGTGAGGAAGGAGCAAAACGAGGGCAGCCAGAAGA
Organism: Kryptolebias brasiliensis; assembly: GCA_028566095.1. Taxonomy (NCBI): domain Eukaryota; kingdom Metazoa; phylum Chordata; class Actinopteri; order Cyprinodontiformes; family Rivulidae; genus Kryptolebias; species Kryptolebias brasiliensis. The sequence continues at coordinate 25,722,868 of JAOXNZ010000188.1, read as the reverse complement.
GTGTGTGAGGTGTGTCAGGACTAAAGGAGGGCAAGACTGAGTGGTTTACCTGAGTGCTGATGTTAAGAGCTAAATAATTGCTTACTGCTGTGAAACCTGCTGTGGAGGAAGGCAGAAGGAGCATCGGGGAGGAGAAGGTGAGGAAGAGGAGGAACAAGAGAAGCACAGATATACTCAGGAGATGGTTGTGCTATTTATAACTGGTTAGTTATCTCACACACTGTAGTTATCTCCATCTCCTCCTGTTTGCTCTCTTCCCTTCTCACTCAATTTTAATTCACTTATTTAACCTTTTTAATCTTTATGTTACTGGTATTGATGTCTGTCTGGGATTTTCTTTTTTTAGTTTTCCTTTGATGTTTTTACACTCTTTAACTGGAGCTGATTTTCTTTTCTGGATTGAATTCACATGAAAAAATTGTTTTTGCTCAAATTCCTAAACAGTCTCCTGCCTTATTTTCTTTGTTAAGAAAAAAATGGAGATAAATCATCAAAGCAACTGTCTGAAAGCAATTAACATTTAAACTCAGCATATTTTAGTCACAGGTGTCCTTTTTAAAAATGCTCATTTTGCTTGGTTTCACTTGTTAACAGCTTTAAGTACTTAATGCCTTTCAGTGGTCTCTGTTTAAGCATTAAACTGACACTACATCTTTACGTAATTGAGTCAACCATCAATGCTGACAGAGAAGAGACAGGAGTGTTCATGTGATGAATTCCAGTCCCTCAGTTTTAGAGGCTGCAATTAACATTAATTGCATCTTGGACCACAGAAGCCCCCAGCAGATTGAATGGGTATTGTTTGTAATAATGAATTCTCCCTATAGTTTTACTGTGTTATCCAAAACATCAGTAGCTCTGGGTGAAAAGATAACCTTAGTGTGCATTTGTGTACTTGTGTCTGTGTGTCCATCTGCTTCTTGCCCATGTGGGCTGTTAGTTTGTCACCGTGAGGTGAAAGAAAATTGTGTGACAGTCTCTCGGATGCAATTAGGAAGTAGCCTCCCATCTAAAAGGAGTCTCCAATGAATCGCTCCTACATGTCTTTCTTAAACTGACAGAGTTACTAGGGCTTCAAAATTTTTTACACAAAAAATGTCAGGAATGAGTGTGGCGAACCCAGAATGCAGACTCATTATGAAGTAAAAAATAAAACTAATTTATTAACAAAAAGAGAAAAAGAAAACAAAAGGCTGACGTGGCAGCAAAAACAAGATCACAAAAACTTACTAACAGATGAGGTAACTGAGGATCAAAAAAACATGGACCTAGACAGTGGCAAGGAAAACCACAAGGGCATGAACACCAGCACAGAAAGAATGAACCAGCGACGAATGAATGAGCAAAGACCGGTTTTAAAGAAACTGAGGTTGAGTGGGAGATGGGATACAGCTGGGAGAAGAGGAGGAACAGGTGAGGTGGGCGTGACAGGCAGACGGGAGAATTACTGAGCAGAGGGGAGGTGAATAGTGACACAGAAAACACACGAGAAAACTGAAACACCAAGACAACCAGAACACCAGTGACAAGAGACACAGAAACAAAACTACACAAGAACTTAACTAAATGCAGAATAAACAAGAAATAAAACTGAATTATAACACAAAGAAAACCCAAATCCTGACAAAAAATAGCACAGGTTTTGTAAACCTAAGTCCTACTATCACAATATTACAAAGTCATTTCCACCTTTCGCTTTGCCAGTAGCAGCAGGTGAGTACACTCAGTGTGCTGAGGGCTACGCATGTACTCATAGAACTGGAATTAATACTATTTTCTCCCAGGGAACAAAACAATTGGTGACTCTAAATTGACTTTAGGAGTGGGTGGTTGTTTGTTTCCTGTGTCTTTGCCCTGGTCCTGTGATCGACTGGCTTCCTGTCCAGAGTGTGGCTTGCCTCTTCCTCATTGACTGCTGAGAGAGACTCCAGGCTCCCTGCAACCCTGAACATGATAAATTAGGTACAAAAAAAGTTAAATAGAACTCAATCTTATTAGACTGAGGAGTAGATGAAGTGTCTTTCAGGTTTTAAATATAAAAACCATATAAACATACAGTTAAAGTTTTGGAAAAACTGTGTCTTCACGTGGACAAGGTTTTAGTTGTGCAACCCAATACAACACACAGGAAGTGGGATATGCCACTACAGTAGGGACAGGGTTGTTCTTGGCTTGGATGCTGGATCAAACAAATAATGTTACACCTGACACTAAAATGTTGTTGCAAATGCTCCCCGGGACTGACAAATAAATCAAGACTGGAAACTATCATTGTTTTTCTGTCCATGTAATCAGACTAAAGACCCTAAAAGGGAATCTCAAACGACATCAAAGCCTGGTAAAGATTCAAAGATAAAGAGATGATGAAGGCAGAATCATTCATAATGTGCTCACAAGACAATTTCATGCCTATTAAGGATATTAGTAGTGGTGTAGAAGTGAACAAACGGTCATCTTAACCTAACAGAAGCTGTCCCTAAATGTCTTTTCCTCCACAGCTCCACTGCTATATCATTATTGCCAAAACACAATCAAAGCCCTTGACTTATAGTCAACCTGTCACTTTGCCTGATCCTATAAGACTGTACTGCTGCTCTGTTAACACCTGAGCAAATGGTCATCTTGAGCTGGAACAAGAAATCTGTTTAAATGCTACTATTTCTGCATATCAAGATGTAAAACAGATTTATAAACTCTTTCATTTCAGTTAAAATGTGTCTCTTAAACAAAATCCAACTTCTAGCTTCATGGTACAAAATACTCTTGGTCTCAGGTCAGATGAATTATATGAAACTAAAAGAGTGTTGTTATGAAAGCTGTTGCCACTGGAAATTGTGGGATTTTTTTGCTCAGTGAATAGTAACTTAAAGTGAGAAATAGTTTTTCATACTGATAAAGAATTGCTCTAGTTTGCGCGTTACCTGTCACCTGCTGCATTACTTGTCTCTTTGCCGACCCTCTGCAAATATCACTGCTCCTTAGGTGACCTCGGAACGCTGACCACTGACCCTCAATGGGCTCTGGGCCTTAACCTGTCTCCTTGTCGGGGCCTGAGCAGCCTCCAAGTTCCCCAAAGACTAGGTGACGACTGGCCCCTCCACAGGTTCTGATCCAGTGAGGCACCTATAACTCTGTGTGATGAGAAAGATAAAAGAAGGAACAATTTTGGGTCTACCTATTTCATTTTAACTTGTGCAAATTGATAAATATCTATTTCCAATCTGATGTTTCATTAAAACTAACCTGACCGAATCAATAACATCTTCTGACCAAATTCCAAAGTGAACTATTTAATACAAAATATTAAATATATTAAACAAAACTCTTGCACAGATAAGAAACCGAAAACAGTAATCCTAAAACCCAAACATTCTGTTCAAAGAATTCTTTTGGTTTAGATAAACTAATAATCACTATTCCACCTTAAATTATTAAAGTATTACTTGTTGCTGTGTTTTATCATAATAAATCCTCATTCATAATTACTTAATAGTCATATTACATACTATTCACTTCTGAATCTGTTTTAAGGTTATATGTTCCAGTACTTAAATAAGGTTAAATTTGATGTTCCATTACAAATATTTCTATTTTGTGTATCCAATCCAGATGTAAACATCTGGAAATAAAGGGTTTAAATTTTGTTCTCATGTCTCATGTCACATTTATTTTTTAATGTTAAACCCAAATGTTTTCAGTCTACAGCAAAAGGAAAAGCCTCACTGTTGCAATACTTTTATACAGAAGTGTATACTGAAATTATTTGACTAATGGGTCCTGCTCCTAGACCTCAGCCTTTATTGCTCTAGTGCTGTAATGATTATTGCCTGTGTGTGTACATATGTGTATAAATAATGATATATTTTTTTTTCAATTTATATGTACAAATGCTAACTATGGTGTGCTATTATGCTTAGAGTGCAGTTAGTAATGGTTTGACTGAAATATATGAAGTTTGACATTCAATTTCTTTTTGCTACAAGACGTTAGCATGTGCGCTCATGCCTCTGTGAGTCTGCATCTGGTGGGCATGAGCTCAGAACCTGAGGTGTTCTCAGTGCATCTGAACGGACAAGTGCTGATACAGAGCGGCCATAAAATGTCATCAGTGGGATTGATCAGTGGCTCTTCTGCCACCATCAGCCTTGTGGCTCCCCACACAGGCCTTTGGCTGCTCTCGTCACACACGTTCAAGCACATAGAAGGTAGGTGTTTCTAAATACTTTGAGATGAACAAGGCAGACTGATATGTTTGGTCTCAACAGAAAGTAAATATATTTATTCTTATTATTGTAGTTGGCATGCATGGTTTTGTGGATGTAAAGAAATGCGAAGGTTTTGAGGAACCAGTGCGAAAGATGACAATTGCTGAACGACGACAAAGCAAAGAGTGGACATACTATATAGCTGCGGAGGAAATTATATGGGACTATGCACCCAACCCACAGGAGCATGTTGATGAGTGAGCAACTTTATTTAGACATTTCTGATGTGATTTTTTATTTATTTTTTTCTTTTTGGACATAAAGTGCTACTTTGTTTTCATGTTGGGTCATGGTAATTGATATCATAACATTAGATGATTTTTTTTTTGTCCAGGGACTTCAAGATCCAGTACTTGAGGCAGTCATCAATACGTATAGGTGCCAAGTACAAGAAGGCAATGTACACACTGTATAAAAATGAATCATTCACTGAAAAGCTAGAGACCAAACAACGAAGGAATGAGCTGGGAATCTTGGGTCCAGTAATCAGAGCACAAATCAAAGATGTCATCAAGGTGAGACAGTTTTAAGTATATTCTGAAAACCTTCTAAAACTGTGACGTTAAATCTGAAATCTGCTGTAAATGTTAGTTTTATCAAGCTGAAAGCTTAAAAATACATTAAACCCTAATTCCAAAAAAGTTAGGAAGTTGTGTAAAATGTAAATAAAACAGAATGCATTGATTTTTAAATCTCAAAAGCCCATATTTTAATTACAAAGGAACATAGCCAGCATTAAATGTTTAAACTACAAAACTGCAATTTTGGGGGGAAAAAAAAAGGTAATTTTAAAATTCATGGCAGTAATACATCCTAAAATCATTGGGCAGGCATTCAAAGGTGAGCCATCATATTGTCAACATATCATTACCACTTTTTTTTTTTTTTAAAAATCAGCTGAGCACCGCAATGCGGACGGACTCTCCCGCTGTCCTCTACCTGAAACAAGTGACACTGGAACAGCACTGAGTTCAGCAGCAGTACACTCACTGCTAATGGAGCATTTGCAAAGGGCTCCACTGAATGCGACCCAAGTCGCCTGGGTCACATGCATGGACAAGGACATGTCTAGGGTTTACCAGTATGTAATGTAAGGCTAGCCTACTGTCGCAGAGGAGAGCTTAAAGGCTTATCACAACAAAAGAAATGAGCTTTCAACTGAAATGGGTTATGTTTTGTGGGGAACCAGAGTGATTATACCCTCAAAAATGAGAAAGGCTGTGTTGGATGAGATTCACTCTGGTCACCAGGGAATAGCAAAATCCAAGGCCTTAGCTCGCAAATACATCTGGCGGCCAAATCTGGATCAGGACCTTGAACAGGTCTGCAAAACATATTAGCTTGAGCAGAAGATGACACAGAATGTTCCACTGCATCCCTGGGAGTTCCCAGGTGAATCCTGGAAAAGACTGCATATTGACTTTGCTGGACCTTTCCTCGACAGCATGTTCATGATTGTGGTCGATTCATATACAAAGTGGTTGGAAATATTCTGTATGCCACAGATCACATCACAAGCTACAGTGACATAGCTAAAAAGACTGTTTGCTTCCTATGGACACCCAGAACAAATAGTCACGGATAATGCCACCACTTTCACTTCTGCAGAGTTTCAAACATTTGTGACACAAAATGGCATTTTGCACACAAGTGCACTAGGACATCCTGCCACGAACAGTTTGGCAGAAAGATATGTGCAAACATTTAAAGTGGGCATTAAAAAGCTTGCCAACCGACCATGCAGCATTGAGGACAAACTTTCATTGTTTTTGTTACTGTATCATATTACGCCAAGCTGAACCACAGGTCAGTCCCCGGCGGAATTGTTTTTGCACAGACACATCCGTACCAGACTGGACTTCATCAAACCTAACACCAAGGAGACTGTGCGCAGGAAGCAGTATCAGCAAAGAGCTCAACATGATTACACAGCTGTGGACCGTTCCTTTTTCTTTTCCCTTAGTGGATGCTGTGTATCTTCGCAACACAGGAGGAGTTCGCAAGTAGATACTTGGACAGGTTGTAAGTCAAACTGGTCCAGTGGCTTACAAAGTAAAAGAGTGGGACTCGAACACCGTGCACAGACGATATGGGGATCAGCTTTGTGTCCAAGCTGTAGCTGAACCAGATATTGAAAACCCTGAAACACCAACGCAAGAGCAAAATTATGTAAACATCACACCTGATCAAAGTGCTCTGGACTCGGGGGTGCAACCTCTTGTTTCCCCAGATCCTCCATTGGATGTGAGGCGTTCTATCTGGCCACTGAAGACACCAAAACAATATCTTGAATAGCATCTTGCTTGTTTCTACATAAGAGTTTAACTTACATGTTATGTTACACTTTTACTCATGTTGTGTTAAGGGTTACATGTGAGTTAGATGTTGAGGTAATAGAAGAAAAAAAAAAAAGAAAGCACACTCTTAATTGTAAAAGTCAATACATGTTTTGGGTTATTTGTTTTTTGTGAATACACACTTAACCTGAAGTGAGTAACCTTGGTTTATTTTGTTACTGTAGATGGAAATATTATTTCTCATCTAGAAGGGGAATGATGTGGTGTATCCCCCCCGCCCCCATGTTTTGTCTGAATTGGTACAGTCCTGCTAGGCTGACACAGTTGCGCATGTGTGGGTTGGCTCTCTTTTTGTAACCATGTAATGGTGCATTAAAGTTATATGGAATTAGTCCGACCCTCCTCATCTTTCAAAAGACTACAGGCAGGGACAACAAAAAGCAGTAAATTTACATAGTACAAATTAGAAACAGCAAGAGGAGCATTTTGCAACTAATTAGGTAAATTGCCAACAGGTCAGTAAAAGGGCTGGGTATAAAAATAGCCTTTTAGAAAGGCTGACTCTTTCATCAAAGATGGGCAGAGGTTCACCAGTTTGAAAAAAATTGGGTCTAAAAATAGTGGAACAATTTCAGAATCCTACTTCTGAACTGGCATGCATGCAGTCCAGGGGCCTCATGTATAAAGCCTGCGTACGCCATATTTTACGCACAAGTCGGCATGTATAAATGAACGTGGCGTACATATGCGCAAACCTTTTACCTGCCATGAAAATGTGTGGCAATAACAAACTAAAAAGCACCAAAACTCAGCTAAATACACTGAAATCTGACTCCAGTGTTATTTAACCTAAGGAGCATCGAACCCAATGTTTTTTCATGGTTTTAATATTTTATTGTTTAAACTTAAACAATGAACCTGGACCACATTTATCCTCATTCAATTAGGTAACACACACACACAGAGAAAAATAAGTAATAAATATAAAATACTGGGAAAACCGCCATCAGATGTAAACAGTAAATTTCCTTAGTTTTTGTCACATGTACATGTAAATGCACATCAGTCTGTGCGCTGAAGCACAGCATTGGTGAGCACCCAGCTGGACTGATGTCCTTCTCCAACCGAGGCCCGCGGTGCCTCTGCTCCAGGCACCTCCTGTTGCGCAGAATCAGGTGCTGTGGATAAACTGGCTACAGAACCGCGTTCTTTGGTGTCTCCCCGGTTTTCACTTGATCTGCCAAAAAAAATATCAACTTGAACAACTCAGTGTGTCCACTCTGTTTAATGTTATGTTACAATATATTCAATAGTATAGCATGATTAAAGTGGTTCTTTACATCTACATTATCATACATACCAAATATGTCTGATTCCCCTTCATGTGCTGGCAGGATGCCAGAGAGCGCTATCTCCTCAATCACTGCAGCAACTACTTCATGTGGAGTCAGCTCTGGTAACCCTAAGCCACCACCTGTTGCTGAAACACTCTGGCGATGTGCAGCAACCTTCTTCTTCACATCCACCTTAATATCAGACCATTTCTTTTTCATTTCAGCCAGTGATCTCAGTTCTGCTCCTGGCGCGTTAACAGCATTTGCCACCTTCTGCCAGTTATTTTTTTTCCTTTTATTACTAATTCCAGAGGAGTGACTTCCAAATCTAATTTTTCTTCTTGTCTCAACCTCAGACACCAACACCTCTATTTCACATACAGTGATTTTTTTTTTCTTTGTTTTGCCTAATGCTTTTGCCATGGTTATTTGGACACATGGTGGAAGCCTGCATTGTATTTATACAAATTTGCATATTTATTTATGGGCGGGAAGAGGGTGGTCTGCACGGCACCAGCAGCTGCACTCTATTTCACGCAAATTGGGATGTATAAAGGAAAAGTGCGCAGCCACATGTGTGCCCACGATTTAATACATCTGAATATTTTTGTGCAGTGCACTTTTCAAAATTTTTCCCTATGCCAACTTTCAGTGTGAAAGCTGTGCACTCTTATAAATGAGGCCCCAAAGAAAAACAGTTGGCACAGCATGAAACAAAAAATCCAGCAAAGATGACCCAGGACTGTTGCTGCTAGAATACCACATCAAACAAGAATGGGACAACATTCGCCTCCAAAAACTCCAGCAATTTGTCCTTTCAGTTCCTATGTGTTTACAAACTGTTGTTAAAAGAAGAAAGGATGCTTTACAGTGGTAAACATGGCAAACAGAGACTTGACAAGCTGCTCGACTACGAAATGATAGAATCCAAAACCCTGTCCCAACTTGCTTGTGATGTGTTGCTACCATCAAATTCAAAATTACCAAAAGTTTCCGAAAAAATTCTTACTTTAAAAGTTTGATATGTTTACTATATTCGATTGTGAATAAATTTGGGGTTTATGAGATTTACAACTCATTGCATTCTGTTCTTATTTACATTTTACACAATGTCCAAACCTTTTCAGAATTGGGGTTGTAACGGACTGAACACATGAAATGTTAATTTTAGCTAGATTAGATTGTGTTCACAAGGCCCCCATACCCTTTTCCAGGTTGTTTTTAAGAACATGGCCTCAAGACCCTACAGTATCTACCCACATGGCCTTACAGTAGAAAAGTCAGAGGAGGGAGTCAACTACCCAGAAGGAGGTACAGATCTTTTAACATCACAAAACAAATTAAGTTAATACTTGTAAAAATTAGGATGTAGTCTATTTTGACTCTATGGTCTGATAGAGCATTTTGTGATGTGGTTGACAGGAAACCAGTCTCATTCTGTCCAACCTGGTGAAACACACACTTATGTCTGGAAGGTACTTCAAGAGAATGAGCCTTTGGACAATGATCCTCGATGTCTGACACGAATGTACCACAGCGCAGTGGACACACCACGTGACATTGCTTCAGGTCTTTTAGGCCCCATTCTCATCTGCAAGAGTCAGTCCCTAAATGTCAGAAATGTACAGGTAAACACAAGCACAGAGTACATTTTCATATTTAATTTATTTATTCTCAAAAAAATGAGTTTCAGCGTACCATTGTCTGTCATTTTTGTATTTCCAACTCTGTATAAGAATCTCTGTGTGATGTTTAAGATTTAGGACAAAAATAGAAAGAGAAAAAAAAGGTTTCTTTGTTTCTAAAGGTGAGAGCAGATAAGGAGCAGCATGCAGTGTTTTCTGTGTTTGATGAGAATAAGAGTTGGTACCTAGATGATAACATTCACAAGTACTGCGATCGATCCAAAGTCAACAAGGCAGACTCAGAGTTTTACAAGTCCAATATCATGCACAGTAAGTTTTCCCATATTAACCTATATCAAGGTTAACATCCTAAATCTTTTGTTTACAGTATCAGTAATTCATAATTATTGTTTTCACAGTTTCAAATAACAAAATAAAGTTTATATGAAGGTTTTCCTTTTTTTCTCTCTTTCACAACCAATCAACTTTAGCTCATCAGGGATCTCTTTATTTAGCCATCTTTTTCAAGCATATCGTGACCACCACAGTAATCTTGATAAATGTGTGAACACATTATCCTACAGTCTTCTCAAGTTGTCATAGGTGTACTGGGTGGGTCTATCTAAACTAAATGCAATGCTAACTCATTACACTTTGATGTAAACTCACTTTATCAGGTAATGATAATTGACTGCTGTGAGGGACCAAGCAGTGAAGACATAGAGGACACAGGAAAAATGCCTTCAAATTTGGTCTTTATTTCACCCAACAAATGACAAAGTTCCAAATATAGTACACGAGCCCATAAAAGAGGTCAACTAAATATAACTCTACTCAAAAAATTACTTACAGAATATTAACTGAGCAAACAAAGTCTACACAACTTAACTCACCAAATTGACCTCCCACAAAGACACAGAAGGGTAACTTATATATTGATTTGGTTTAACCATTTACACACAATAGGGGAAACAGAACTAAACATCAATAACTAAGGACCAAATTATCTAACTAAACCTAAAACCCCCCTTTGTTAACAAACACATGGTTGGTCCTGCTGAGCTGACATTCTGCTTCATAAACATTATATATAAGTATATAATGTCTATGTTCTGCTTTAAAAGTCCTCAGCCTTTGGCCACACCTCTTGCCAGACAGGAAGCAGCCAACTCACTCAAACCAGGTAACTCAAAAAAAGATAAACGTAATATAACAGACCACAATACACAATGTTTAACTGCTAAACAAAATAAACCAATGAGGTGAGTGTGTGGACTGATTTTACTGTATGGCTGAGGCCATCACAACTCTATTATTTTTGTATGATGAGGACTCACTACACTATTTATTATTGTAAATAAACATGTTAATACAGGTAAATAAAAGTCTACATTGGTATATAGTGTATATAACCCTAAATCCTATCTCACATAATAAAATAAAACAGTTCATTTGAATCATATGCTATACTATGAAAACACTATACTGTTAAATGTGAATAAAACATTTACTTTGCAAAAACAAACAAAAAAATAATAATACAAATACACTATGCCGCTAGGCCACCCAGCTTGGAGTATATGCTGGAAAAAATACTCAACTACTACCAGACCAACCTTTGGCTTAATTTCTGTAAAACTGACTGAGTTTTAGCTTTTTTTGTATTTGCTAAGGTCAGCCATCTTACATTGGGTTGACTCTAAGAGTTAATCAGTTGTACTGTAGATGTACATTCTACCATAGCTAATCCACCTAAAGGTAGTATCTTATTGAGTTGCAATTAGTTGAAGAAATTTAATAAAATACATTTACTGGTTCATGAGAAATTTTGCTAACACAACTAGAGTCTGAAAACATCTGAGGTAAATATCCAGGTCTAAAAACCATGCTGATGATAAATAATAGTTTTTTATAAACTGGTTACATCTTTCTAGCTTAAATTTTCTAATTTACTCCAGCACAATAAATCATAAATGTGGGGGCAGCTGCCAAGGTGGGTACAAAACAAGCCAAAGGTGGGCGAAGGTGGACAACAAAATAATCTGCATGGCCTAGAATTCAGTTTTGCAAGCCAAACACATGAAAAAAGGCTATGATTTTCAAAACCTGGCCAGTCAAAATGTGACCATACAGCCAATTGGCCACTTGGTCACAAACTCTTAGAATTCAATGAGACTTCAATGGAAAATTCACATCTTTTTGCACAATTTTGAGTCACCTACTTAACAGTCACAGCCCAGTGAATTACCACCTTACACCTGCTTGTCTGACAACTAACTTGCATTGTATTTTTTTTCTTTAAGCAATAAATGGTTATGCCTTTGAGAGCGGTCCACTCCTAGGCTTCTGCAATGGTGAGGTTGCAACATGGCATGTGTCCAGCATTGGAGCACAGGACTACATCCAGACAGCTACCTTCTATGGCCATCCATTCGAGCTAAATGAAAGAACAGAAGACTTTCTCAGCCTTCATCCTATGACTGGGGAGACCATTACCATGAACATGGACAACATTGGTGAGTCACACCTGACAGTGCCCTTTTTTGTCAGATATTTATTTCCAGCCATTTGTTTTCCCAGGTCCTTCATGAAATATTTGTATGTCTATCTTGCAACAGGTGTCTGGCTTTTGGCTTCCCTAAATTCCCATGAAACAACAAAAGGAATGCGTGTGAAGTTCCAAGATGTTGAGTGCTATCGTGACTACCAGTATGAGTATGAATATGACATACCAAAACCTATATTTAATATATGGAAACCAAACAATAATACAACCAACAGGGAGGACGAGAGGCCAAAACATGTAACACAAACAACAAAAGAGCCAGATTATGACACGGACAGATATGCAGAAGAATTAGGTCTCAGGTCACTGAAAAAACAGTTCAATGGATCGGACGTGGAGAAACTGGACTTGTCTTTTTTTGATTATGATGCCGTTGATCTGCCACTTGAAATTATGAACTTCAGCCACAATTTAAGGGATACAACAAATAAAACCAACTTCTCTTCAAAGCTGGATGCTATGACTGATGCACATCTTTCATACTGGAAGGTGGATGACCTAAATCCTACAGAATCTTATTTGCAAAACTGCAGCTTTAGTGGGAATGCAGCACATATGCAGAAAAACAGTACAAAAACAATTTTTGACAATTTTTCATTGCATCAAACTGAGAACACGTTTTTCAACAGCCAAAGTCCATTGCTGCAAGATAACAGCACATCCACTACAAATAAGACTGTTGTGATTTTATCAAGCTCTGATAATGTTACTGTTTATGGCACATTGAATACAACAGCTCAGAATGTTACAGTTTTTGGAAATGTGTTCACAGACAGTTTCACTGCTGCTTTACAGGAATCTACCAAACATACTATGGCAATACAACAGACAGCCATTCAAACCATGGAGATACAAGAAGCTATGAATTTAACTACACCATTACAAGAAATTACTGATCTCCCAGTAACATTACCAGTAAATTCAACCTTTATCTCCAAAAATGGAACAATGAATGTAAACCTGTCTGGTGACAGCAATGCATCTATAGGCATAAATCTTGAGAACTCTGAGAAAGAACTCACAAGCAGGGATGTGTTCTTTTACAGTGTGCCTTTGCCCAACCCCAGCATTAACATTCCAAACACTATCCCAAAGAGCAATGTATCTGAAGACACTGTTTTACAAAGTACAAGGGAGGAGGATAATGACACTGCAACAAAGCATTTTAACATGTCAGCAGTTGGACTAAACCATCTTTTGTCTGTGATAGCACTTGGAGTTGAGGAGGTTAACATCAGCAGTATAGTCAGAAATATTTTGATCGCCTTGGAGTTGGAGGTTGAGAAGCCAACCAGCAATGAGAGTAACTCTTTGAACACAACTGCACAGCAAAAAAATGAACCTCGAGGAAATTCCTTTAAGGTTTTGACTGTTTCTGCCAATTCAAGCCTTGAAAATGCAACACATATTTTACCCAATAATGAGTTGTTTAAAAATGTCACAGGTAATGTATCTAGATCAGACTCATTAGGAAAAAGCACAGAGTGGAGAACGGTTGTCATGACACTTCTTGATAAACTGACCAACACATCTTCTATGGAAAGCTACTCCAGTGAGATCATAGGTTCATCTAACCTGTCCTTCCCTGGTAATGCAGTAAAACCAATGAGTTCTGATGAGTTAGGTGCTTCAGACAACAGTGAAGAACTCTTTATCTACCGTAAAGAAAACAGAACAGAGGCTATTAAAACATCCTCTGTCAAACCACAAGGACAAAACTGGACTTATGAGGGATCACATTCCATAATACCTCAGGAGATTCCTGGCCAGATGAAAAAATACTTTGAAAGTAAGGTGCCTCAAACGACACCACCTCCTAAAAAATCCAAGAAAGTTCATCTCAGACAAAGACCCAAGAAAGGCAAAGGTATGAAAACAAGGAGGAGGAAGGAATACCAGGCTCAGGCCAGGAGTGGTTTACCCTTTTCCCCTCGGGGATTCAATCCAGGGATGACCCCCAGTGGGTCAAGGCCTTCTTCACCACAACCTGTCTCTGATGAAGAGCAGTTGATTAACATGCCTGTGGTCATAGGTGTGCCACGACCCGATTTCAGTGAGTATGACCTCTATCCCGGAGATGGACCAGATCATCTTGATATGAATCAATCACATGTGACCCTAAATGAATACGAGTATGTGATGTACAAAGATCCATACAGTAGTCACGAAGATATCAAGAATCTCAACCTGGATGAAACTAGCAAGTACTATCTGAAGTTATCAGGCCCAAATGTCAAGACATATTTTATTGCTGCAGAGGAGGTTGAATGGGATTATGCTGGCTACGGGCACAGGTAAGCTCACAAATAAAAGCATAAGTAGAGTTTATGTAACTGAACAACATATATACATAACTACTTTGAATCAATGAATGCTGTGCAGTGATAACTTAACCATAACTAAAGGATGGTTTTCTTAATGGCACAGGAGGCTAGAAAAGTCACACTTTAACAGCCAAGAAACTAAATTCACCAAGGTGGTTTTCCGAGGTTACCTGGATAGTAGCTTCACAACTCCTGACATCCGTGGGGAGATGGATGAGCATCTAGGCATCCTGGGGCCTGTCATCAAAGTTGAGGTTGGACAAACTATCATGGTAAGACAGCTAGTATTAGACAGTTGCCCTAAAGGTATTTTAAACTTTATTTTATGTGTGACAAGCTTATTTCTCATTTAATAACACACTAGACAAATTTTAATGAAACTTGCAGAGAGTAATCATTGGATGTCCATCTACAATTGATTACCTTTTGGAGTCAACCATATTCAAAATGACTGTCACAGTCAATTAACCTTAAAAACACAAAAATGGCTATAACTCAGTCATTTTACAGATATGCTAAATTTGGTGCAGCTGTAGCTGAAACTCATTCACAACACACACTGCAAGTGCTACATATTGTGCAAGATCTTTGCATAAATTGTTAATATTCACTGTTCGAGTCAACCCTGTCTATCTTTTAGGAAAATATCTCATGAACCACTGGACAGATTTTAATCCAACTCTCAGAAAGTAATACATTTATGCACATATACAACCAGTTAACTTTTGTAGACAACTCAATTCAAGATGGCCACCACAACTAATTGACATTAGCCAATACAAAATGGCTATAATTCAGTCAGTTTTACAGATACTGAGCTAAAATTTGATGTGGTAGAAGCTGACCGTCTGTCACAACAAACAATCTGAGCATGGCATCTTGCAATATTGCATGAGATTGCACATGACGATATTTTCAAGATTTGACCAAAACAACTACAACTCTGCCATTTCTCATCATTAGATAATTTTAGTTTAAAACTGGCATGAAAGGCGGTGGGTGATATGCATTCCTTAAAGTAATGCTAGGCCTTTAATTTACAAACAAAAGATTCAAACTTGTCTTTTGTGCACAGTGGCATTATACCTCAGTTCTTTCAAACTTAGATAGAGGATCATGGTTGTTTTTAGTCCTAAAATGTAAAATCGGAAAAATAATCTGGTATTAATAGCTTTGTTTTACTTACAGGAGCTTTTTTTTTTTTCTCTGTAGCTGAATGTGTGTAGTTACATATTTCAGTTTAAAATGATATAACTACCATTTTAAAATGTGACTACCGTGAAACAACTTGAAATGACCACGTTATTTGTCTGATTTTATTGTTTTCTAGTTGCATTCTGCTGCTGCAAGCTGTGGCATACCTAGAAACTAGTTTACAGTTGCACCTAACAGAAAGTGGGTGAGCCACTCTATCAAAATAAAAGCTTTAGTTTGTAAAATAAATATTTAGTGTGGAGCTAAATATTTAGCTTGCTAACTAAATATTTAACTTGCTAGTTAAATATGTAGTTTGGAACTATGACATTTATAAATGTATGAATAACATGATGAAA
>JAOXNZ010000188.1:25544465-25556831 GCA_028566095.1 Kryptolebias brasiliensis | reverse complement strand
GAGGACCAAAATGTTCATATTTTGGACCGAGAAGACAGATGGTTTGAGAGGGGGGTAAAGGAAGCCATCTATGTCAACAGAGAGAAACCAACATTAAACAGAGGAGGAGGACTCAGAATTCAGCTTTGGATTTACCATGTCCTGGATGACTGAGAATCTATACCAGCAAATCTATTTTAACACTGATATTAAATAATTCTGAAAAAAAGTTTATTTTTGTGTTTTTACCTGGTAAAGCATGACAAGCTCAGTGCTGTAACCCAGCATTTCAGCAAACTCTCTCGCAATCACTGACTTGCCACAACCCTGGAAAACACAAAAGGCTTGCTATTAATATCAGACAATATTAATATAAGCAGTATTAATATCTGTACTGCTTTGATGCAGTATGACAGCTACCTTGGATCCTATCAGGCACATGTCCTTCACCATGTGTGACTGCATTATCTCAGCCAGCAGCTGTGAGTGGCTTGGTGTGTTAATGAAAAAAGGGCTGCTGTGTGGGGAACGCAGCTCTTTGCTGCCAGCAGGAACCTGAAGTTTGATAAAGACAAAAAAATGACACGAAGGGGCAGCCAACAGATTCATCATTCTGATTAAACACCTAGCACATACCTTGAAGGAATTAATATTGCCTGCAACCTCTCATGCCAGAGTTTTAGACAAATATTATCTTATGTTAAAAATTGCTGTAGCCATTTAGGTTAACTTTTAATAATAACATTATGAACAAACACACTCACAGTACAGTGTGTGTTGGGAAAGACTCTTAGATACTACCACATCAAATCCTAGCATATTATCTGTTAAACCTGTTGGGGTATAACCATTTTTGTGTTTGCTAATGCTGATTAGCTGTGACGGCCATCTTGAATTGGGTTTAATTCAAAGTTGTAGATGTACTTTCAATGATCACTTTCTGAAAGTTTTATTAAAATCTGTCCTAAGTGGTTCAATAGAAGACAACTGGATAACTTCTCCTTTTTCTTGAAGACGTTTCACTCCTTATCCACTTGGCCTCTTCAGTTCTGATTGTGGGTTGGGAGTTCCAGGCTAATAAGTTATTGTTATGCCAATCACAGTATTAGGGCCATTACGGTCATATTAGATGACCCACCCCCTCCATCCTTAAAAGTCGTTTGGGTCATTGTCACATGTGGATGTTTCCTAAAGAGACCAACATGTGAGTTGTTTTAGTCATACGTTAAAGGTGTGAATGGTTGTTAAACTGCCTGGAGAGACAAGTCAAGGCTGAATTATATGTCAGGATGGAACCTGAGGCCACCTCCTAGATTTAGTGTTGTTTATTCATCTTGAATGTAGAACGGCTTGTTTCAGCCTTTTTTCGAACCACCTGTCTTCCATTACCTGTGTGTAATTTCATCTCAGTATAAATACAGCTGTTCTGTGAAGGTCTCAGAGGTTTCTTACAGAACATTAGTGACCAAACAGCATCATGAAGACCAAAGAACACACCAGTCAGGTCAGTGATAAAGTTGTTAAGAAGTCTGAAGCAGAGGTAGTGTATAAAAAAAAAAACTTCCCAAGCTTTGAATATCTTTTCATCAGAGTTGTTGGGAAGATGGATGGGGTTAAATACAAGAGAACCATTAAAGAAAATCTGTTAGGAGCTGCAAAAGACCTGGGCGAGACTGGGGCAGAGGTTAATTTTCCAGCAGCACAACGACCCAAAACATTCAGCCATAGCTACAATGAAATGGTTTAGATTAAAGTACATTGATGTGTTAGAATGGCCATGTCAAAGTCCAGGCCCAAATCCTACTGTGATTTTGTGGCAAGACTTGAAAACTGCTGTTCACAGATGCTCACCATTCAGTCTGAATGCAGCTATTTTCTAAAGAAGAATGGGAAAAACTTTCAATCTCTAGACGTGCAAACCTGGTAGAGACAAACCCCAAAAGACTTGCAGCTATAGCTGTACAAAAAGTATTGACTCAAAGGGGGCAAAAACAAATGCAGACCACACTTTTCAGACTTTAAAACATTTTTTAAACCATGCATCATTTTTCTTCTATTTCACAATTACACAATACTTTGTGCTGGTCTGTCACATAAAATCCCCCCCAAAAATTCAAATTTATGGTTGTACAGTGACAAAATGTGAAAAAGTTCAAGGGGTGTGAATACATTTTCAAGACACTGTATATATAAATATATGGACCAATACCTGAGAAAAATTTCTTTAAGTAGACCTTACAGAATATTTATGGACGACCACTGACTTAGGCTCAGCCTAAGGGGTAAAGACGTAGGAAAGTACATCTGGGAGGGTCTCAAGGTAGAACCACTGCTCCAACACATTGAGAGGAGCCAGTTGAGGGGTTTGAACATTTGGTTAGGAGGCCTCCTGGATGCCTCCCTGTGGAAGTGTTTCAGACATGGAAGGAGATCTCGGGGGCAGACCCACGAGATCTCCTTCCATGGAGATCTCTCAGCTGGCCTGGGAACGCCTTGGGGTCTCTCCCAGAGAAGCTAGTGGAAGTGGCTGGAGAAAGGATAGTTTAGGCTTCCTGCTAAAACGTCTACCACTGTAACCAGGTCCCGGATAAGTGGAGGAAGATGATGACAACAACTGACTTAGAGACTTGCAGCTGTAACTGCTCTAAAAAGGACCTGGGGGTATTCACTTGGGGTTGAATACTTCTGAATGTATGAATGCATGCAATTTTCTTTAACAAAAACGTTTTGTACCTTCAAATTGGTAGGTATTTTGTGTGAATCAAATGATACAAACTTGATTATTTTAAGATAATGACACGACAACCCAAAACAGCTTCACGGTGCCATACCTGGAAGGTGATGTCCTTGTCTGCAACTCGGACTGTGACATCTGCATGTCCTTTAAAGTCCTTTGTTGTGGTCACACTCAGAACAGCACTGGGAGCTGAGTGATGGGGGCTGTCCAAAAGCTCAAACCGCTGTGGAAAAAGCCAGAAGGAGTGAGTGTGAAGGTAAAAAGCAATGCATCTGAAGTGGCTGTGGACCAGTTTGGGGCAGTTGTGGCTTAGTGGTTAGAGCAGTTGTCCTCTAATGAGAAGTACGATTCCTGGAAGCAGTCACATGTCAAAGTGTCCCTGGGCAAGACACTGAACCTTCCACTGCCTCTGATGTGTGCCCCATCTGTGTATGAATGGGGTTTAAAGCACTGATTAGACTCTATAGAGATTTATTTAGATTAGCTTTGTAGAGATGTAGTAGAGTGCTGTATGAATGGGTGGATGCTGTGCAGATGGGTAAATGAGAGCAGATTGTGTTGTAAAGCGCTTTGAGTAGTCTGGTTGTGTAGAAAAGCGCTATGTAAGTACAGTCCATTCACCATCTGCATCAGATATCATATTGTACATACATTAATTAAAACTATGCAAAGACCACACTTTGACCGCTCATTTAGATGCACTTACACTTAACACGCCCTCAACAGCAGTGTGCCCATCTTTTCTCAAAATACTCTTGTAAGGATAAAGTCTCTGAATTAGCTGCTGGGAAGACAGCATGGGGAAAACGTTCTGCAGCAAAAAGAAAAGAAAAGTATTGTTTGTTTTTTTTTCCTTTTCAAATCCCAGACATTAAACTTTTCTTTTAAGTTTCACCAGAACATGAAGAGCAGAAATCAGATTGTCCACAGGAAAGTCAGGGAGGCCCAAATTAGATGATTCCTGGGAGCACAGCGTCATGGCAAGGGACAGCAGCTGGGACACTCTGACACAACAAGATACAACATAAATATTTTAAAAATCAGCAAGAAGCCATTTTATATAGCATCAGCATCATCTTACATTACCTTTCTGCAGAAACACTAGGTGCTGCTGCATACAGTTTTTCCAGCTGGTCCTGCAAATATAAAAATAAAGATTATGAGGGCCTGCACCCTTTAAAATTAGTTCAACTCCAATTCTAAAAAAATCAGGACATTGAGTAAAATGTAAATAAAAACAGAATGCAATGATTTGCAAATCTCATAAAACCCACATTTTATTCACAATTGAACACAGTAAACATATCAAATGTTTTAAAAAACATTTTTTAGAATTTTTTTTTTCTTTTAGGAAAGATATGGTAATTTTGAATTTGATAGCAGCAACAGATGTCAAAAAGATGGGACAAGGCCATGTTTAACAATGTAAGCATCCTGTCTTTTTTATCAACAGTCTGTAGAAATCAAGGAACTGAGGAGACCAGTTGCTAGAATTTCTGGAGGGGAATGTTGTCTAATGTAGGATTCTACCTGTTCAACAGTCTCTGGGTCTCCTTTGCTTCTTTTTTATGTTTCATGATGCACCAAAAGTTTTCACTTAAGGCCTTTCCATACTCCATGAGAAGTCACAAAGTGGGTTCTCAGTCACGTGGTTTTAACGCTGCAGGAGGAGGGAGGAGCTTCCTGGGAGTTCTGATTCAAGTGCCTCGTGGACTATGAAAAGTGTGTGCGAAAACGAACGGCTTGCAACCACGTGACTGTGAACTGACTTTGTGACTTCTTATGGAGAATGCTAAAGCCTTCAGTGAGAGGTCTGACAGGCCAGTTCAGCACCTGGATTCTTCAACTACAGAGCAATGCTGTTGTAAAGGTTGCAGTATGAGATTTACCATTGACTTGCTGAAACATGCAAGGCCTTCCCTGAAAAAACATAGTCTGTAGTTCTAAAACCTGTACATAACCTTTTGCATTGAT
This sequence comes from Kryptolebias brasiliensis, assembly GCA_028566095.1. Lineage (NCBI taxonomy): Eukaryota > Metazoa > Chordata > Actinopteri > Cyprinodontiformes > Rivulidae > Kryptolebias > Kryptolebias brasiliensis. The sequence goes on along the minus strand of JAOXNZ010000188.1, from coordinate 25,552,141 downwards.
TGTACATTTTCAGATGTGTAGGCTGCTCTTGCCTTAGACACCAATGCACCCCTATACCATTAGAAAGACAGGGTCTTGAACTGTGTGCTGAACAGGCAGGGTGGTCCCTCTCCTATTTAGTACAGAGGATGTGACATCCGAGGTTTCCAAAAGGAATTTTGAAATTAAATTTGTCAGACTACAGAATAGTTTTCCACTTTGGTCCAGAGAAGACGGCACAGATTCTGGATGGTGTTCACATATGGCTTCTTCTTTGCATGATAGAGCTTTAGCCAGCATTTCTGGATCACACTGAAAACTATGTTTTGTGACAGCGTTTCTGAACCCATGACGTGAGGGCCCAAAGATCACAAGATTCTAATGATTTTCAGGCTTGTCTTTTTGACTCAGAGATTTCTCCAGATTCTTGACAATATTATGAACAGTGGCTAATGTGATATTCAAAGTCTTCCCAAATTATTGTTGAGAAACATAGTTCTGAAATTGTTTCACTATTTTCATATGCAGTTTTTCGTAGACTGGTGAACCTCTGCTCATCTTTACTTGTGAGAGATTCAAAAAAGAAATGTTCTTTTTTTTATATTTTTTATACCCAACCTTCTTACTGAATAAGACTATTGGTCCTATCAATAGTCATGAGTAAGCTAACAAAACCCAAGTACACACTAACACTGACACACGATAAAAAATTAAAGGTGGGGCCTTGAAATATTTCTACACTTCTTTAGTTTCTGCTATCATTTTATTACACAACTTCACCTTATCTCCTTATAGAAATGCTAGTAGCGAAAAACTTGGTGTTGGACAATGCGCAGGTTCTTGGACTTCTGACCTTGAATGGAAGGTAATAGATGTCTCTGGCTTGAAAGCGAGAGCGGAGAGGAGGATCCAACGGGTTGCCCTTGTATTTGGGAACAGGAAGACCCAGAGCAATGACTCTAAAGTCCTCACTGACACGGACAATCTTCCAGCTGTCCAGCTCTTCTGTGGTGTGCTCCTGCAAAGCATGAAAACTTGTTTATCTTTCTCTGATGTTTTATTTAAGGTCATTTGTAGGCAAAAGGATGGAGGTACACAGTTTTATGTATCATGTGCAGAATATATTTATCAGTAATTATGGTGACACTCCTTCCTAATTAAAAAAAAGAAAACTGTAGGAGTAGTGTGAAATTTCATAGGCTAAGGTTGAGTTTTAGTTTGACAGTTCCTCATAAAATACAGACAAAAATATAAAACAAAAAAAATATTGAAGTTTAGACAATACCCATATATGCTGAGGGGTAAAATCTGTCATGGTTGACTAATACCAACTTGAATAGATTATCAGAATGTTTAATTCTCTAAAGTAGGAGCCTTTGATGATGATGTTTGACTTGTTTAGTTAAGGTTACCTGCAGGAGCTTGTCGTAACGCTCAGCTGACATCAGGAAGCGTCCGTCCTCCAGCTGCATCTCTCTGTTCTCCAAGAGGTTGTTGAGAATGGGTAGAACGTTTCGCTCTGCCTTCTCCAGCCCTTCCAGGACCAGGACTCGGCCTTGTGTTGCTGCTCTTACAGCGCACTAAAGACAAAATTATAGGCTATCAAATCTAACCAGTGATGTCTGTTAATTCTCAGCAAGCAAACAGGGTTGTAGAAGAAAATATCAGGAAACAAATTGAATCTGCTCCACACACTGCAGTCATCAGTTGAACCTAAGGTCAAATTTGCCCCATTGTCCAAAATGCCCTTTGAGCTCCTATACAAAAATTGAAACTGACTATCCATGAGATCTTATTGCCTATGCTCTAATATTCTTTTAGGATGTCCAAAGCATATTGTCATAGACAGCTGAAGGCGAAAGGGCAATAATGTGTGCTTTGTTCTTAGTAACAGCAAAGTATCTCATAAAACAATAGACAGATTTCAATAAAACTTTCAGAAAGTAATCACTGAGTGAACATCTAAACTGATCAACTTTGGATTTAATTTTATTGAAGATGGCCGCCAAAGCTAAGAAACCTTAGCAAACACAAAAATGACTATAACTCACGCAATTTTACTGATTCTGATATTGATATAAAGATCTGGTGTGGTAGTAGCTGAGCATCATACCCAACACATACTCTGAGCTTGACACATTGTGCAATAATTTTGCTTAAGCAATAAAGGTTGGTGTCAACCCTGTCTCTTAGCAAAATATCTCATGAACAAAAGGATGGATTTTAATGAGATTCTCAGAAAGTAATTACTGGATGTACATCTGCAACTGATTAATTTTTGGAGTCAAGCCAAGTCAAGATGGCCACCACAGCTCATTGAGCTTAGCAAACGCAAATATGGATGTACCTCAATTAGTTTTACAGACACTAAGCTAGTTTTGATCTTGTAGTAGCTGAGAGTCATCCACAGCACATACTCTAAGCAATAAAACATCTTGCAGGACCTTACAACATCACAAGATTGTGCATAACGTCATATACAAGGTTTGGCCAAAAAGTCTTAAAATGAGTGTAGTCTAAAACTCTGGCATGAAAGGTGGTGGGTGATATGCAGTGCTTCAAGGGATCCTAGGCCTTTAATTGTGTTAGTAACGTCCACTACACACTCCAAAACCTTTTCAAACAGTTCATGGTGTTTTAGGAAGGTCTATTTTCCACCACCAATCAAACTTTTTAGGGATGATTTGTTCAGCATCTGTGTACATCTCCTCTTGAGCAGAATTCAAAGAGCACATATGACATCAAGACACAGGAAACTTTAGTTGTCTGGGCGAACTGCAGAGGAAGAGGCTGTGTCATTAGGTTAACATGTAAATACGTGGTAGGTTGTGTGGGAAGCACAACTATAAAACTGTAGTGAGGACCAGATGCTCTAAATTTAATTCTTGAATCATTTTCAGCACCAACATTGTATTCAGATAATTGTTAGAAAGGGTGGCAAGAGATGGGGAAACAAAAAATGAGCTTTGTCATCCAGTTAGAAGGAAAACACTCCAGCTGATACTGAGACAATTAAACCAATATGTAAGAGATATTAAGAAAGAATACAAGGATGACAAACTAGGGGGGGGGGGGTTAAACAGTATAGCATCATCATAATGACATGTTTTCATAAATTTTATTAGCTACCCTTTTTCTCTGTCTTTATCAAATATCAAAAGAATCAATTAGACTGGAGTAATAAGACACATCCACCTAATGAAACAATTCAACATTAATTTTTCATCACCTCATTTCATTTTTTATTAATAAAAGATTTTAAATGCTTTAAAATCAGATACAATTAGGTGTGTCTTATTACGCCAGTCTAGTGAAACAATTCAACATTACCTCTTGGTCAGAACTTCACATGACATGGCGGTTACTTAATTTTTGTGGTGGGAAGCTTTTTATGACTGTAATAAAGATTTATTTGCATTGTGGGTTTAAGATAAACTGCCTTACGTAAGGGTCTGCTAAAAGGAGAGGGGTGACTTAAAATGTCAAAATTGTAACAAGTATGCAATTAAAGCCATGTGACTGCAGCCTTCCTACCAGCTCAAGTTGTGGAATGATGCCTGGAATGAAACAAGAAAGGGCCAAAAAAAGCGAAACAGAGGGGAAGGGACAGTGAGTGTACAGGGATTGACACGTTAAACCTAAATATAGGGCTCCAAATTAGCACAGGGCCCAGAGGAATACTTGAATGTTCCACTTAATATACACACACAGATATACACGCACACACACATATACACGCACACACACACATACACCCCACACACACACACCAAACCATCCTCAGTAAGAGAAGCTTTCTAATTTTCAACCACACATTACCAATCCTTGAAACAGTTGTCAGGTCCAACTTTCACGTTCAGTAACTAAACCAAAATTTACATATTAACAAAAAAGATTCTACTTATCAAACACCATGGCAACAATGAATGGTTAAATATGAAAAAGATTAGTAATAAACATGTTTTAGTAGTGCAATGATGTAAAAGCTGCTTCTATGTAAACAATAGGCAACATTTCATTTAGATGAGAAGGTGGGAGGAGGATGTGCTTCAGTCAGATGGAGATTTTGACATGTCTTTTTTCTGAAAAAGACAACATGTCCTGACAAGATATGTTGCGTAACAGAACCAGTGCGCAAACAGGAAACATTTTTATTTTTTAGAACTTGTTTATTGTAAAAGGACCATAACCACAAACAGCATATTTGTCAAAAAAAATAAAGTTCAGTCTCTAGTTACCCCCACACAGACATATCTATAACACTGTTTCCACTCAGCTCACTTAAAGTTCAGATATATCAAACAGCTTTCTGGTATAAGTTGCCTTAAAATATTGTGAATAAAACCTGTGAAACGTAAACCTACAAGAATCTACAAAACATGCTTCAAGTTGCATGTACTCAAAATAGTTTACATCCATGGTTCTCAAACTGTGATACAAGTACCACGGGTGGTATTCAGGATCTCCTCAGTGGTACTCGGAAGAAATTTTAGTATCAGCTATTAACAAGTTAAAAACAAAAGCTCATTAATCATCAAAAGCTGATCTGTAATGCAAAACTAAAAAGCAGAAACAGGCAAAAAGATGAGTGATTTTCATTGTTGACAATACCAAAGATTAAGGTATATCACAATGATCTGTAAAGAAGTTTTTATGCCACACTTAGATTCTGCTTGATAGACAAAATGAAAAACAGATTTACCTGGTCTATGTAGAAGGCGGTCCCTGATCGAATCTCCCTCCTCTGCTTCAGGTCAGTCTCTGTGGTGTCCCTGGACAGTGTCATATACTCTACTTCTCGTTTGGTCAACTCCTGGTTAACAACAAAGGGATAAATGATCTCACATTTAAGTGGCCACATGTGTGTCTTTATGTAGGACTAAACAACGTTTTTCAGTTATTTTATCTTATCCCACAACCTGAACTAATGTCCCTCATTTTCATTTATTCTACTCTTAAAAAATCAACAAAGCAGGACAAAGCCTTTTTGAACGTTTGTCCTAAAACTAGTGGCAGCGATTCTTGAATACTTTATATTCAGAAACGGACTAGATCTGGTTTTCTTGTGGCTGCCATGGTGTATTTGGGTATTTGGACTCTATTAATGATGGCTTTTTGCTGCGCATGTGCAAACTCTTGATTGATAATTAAGATACTAAGAGTCAATCCACTTCACTGTAATCAGCCTTTCTGGAACCAAAAACTCTGTTTCTTCACTTGGTGTTAAGTTACCTTTGGGTTTGTAGATAAACTCAGAGTTTGTTGAATCTCTTTTCTGGAATACCCTCAGGGGTTAAACTTGTATTCAAAAACTTTAAAGTTGGGAATTAAAACCAGTTTACAGAAGCTGCCATGTTGTATTTTTAGAAGCGTCTGCGCACTAGGGATGTGGGGCTTTAAGTCCTGCCTATTCCCCCACACATAATCATGGTGTTACATGAGCTTTTCTTTTATGCATGATATTATTACAACAATATCCCATTTGTTTACATAGAGGGGACAGGATTTAAAACTTGAGAGAAAAGTCAGCACTCACAAGGTACTGCATTGCTACGGATCGTCTCAGGGGTCCTGGGGGTCCAATAAGAAACACATCTTGGCCTAAAAGGTCTTTCTGCATGATCCATCGAAGGTGCTGAGCCACCATCTGTGGCAGCGAGTCTGAAACTAGGAGCCCCAGACAGGGAAATTATCTTATTATGCCAGAATACCTCAGGTATCACTAAACACTCAAAAGGATTCTGAAAATTTAATACATACAGTACTTGAGAGGAACAAGTTCTGGATTTTTGGGTGTTTTGAGTTTGTAAATGATCTCACCGATCTTCACTGTGTCGCCTACAAAAGGGAGAAAGGGTGAAAAAAATACTGTTATATTCATGTTCTACAGCTGTTTGCCAGAAAACTATCCGAAGACTTTTTTTTTTTTTTAAACTGAAAACAAAGTACTCTCTAAAGTCATTGTTTCCAAAAGGTTCCTTAATGTATTTTAATCTAGTTCATATAAAAACTAATCAATGTTTATTGTGAAAAAGACCACATTTATGTTGTGTAATTTTCACCTGGTTAGAAAATACTGAGAAATTTAAACAGGACAGAAAAAGTGACCAAGAATATAAATGATTTTATTAGACTATATCTTCCACTACCTTTTCCTGAGCCAGATCAAACTGTGTGCTTGGATAAACAGCAACAAACACTACAAAAAAGAGTTTGTTTTTTTAGTAGAAATACACTTTCTGAACCATACAGTGCTTTTGTATAATATTAAAAATTGCTGTGGTTTCCCTTTTTTAATTTCAAATGCAAATGTCAATGTCAATGAAGTAGATAAATTGTGATAAAAGGAGAGCTGCAAGAGTGAAAGGGAAATGGTTTACAAGATAGTAATGATGTACAGTTTGGAGACTCTGAGACTAACAATTAAAAGACTAGCTTTTCTTGAATGAATGAATATCCCCCCTGCTTTTAATAACATGGTTTTAATTCATGATGGCTGCCACAACCACATTTTGCGAGCTGTGTTAAAACTCAGTATGTGTTGGGGATCTTTCTCAGTGATTACCACACAAACTTTACCTCCTTAGGGGTCCAAGTCCGTGGAGGCAAGGGAATGAAATTCCAAAGCAGCAGTATTTCCATGCTTCCAGCAGAGCATAAAACCCTATTGAAACTGTTGTTTTTTTAATGTTTTCCATTGTCTTTATTCTACAAATAAAAGTCATACTGCAGCCTAAACTGTAAGGCGTGTTGGGATGACAGTTACGTGGGTGTAAATAGAGTTTGTGTGTATGGATCACAAAATTACTCAGATATGTCCACCCATGGGGGTGCTATCATTGGGGGTTTTGCATTGTGTCCTGTAACTTCTAAACCAAAAGTTGCGCAATTTAAAACCTTGTATCTACACATTCCCTGCAGCATACTGAATCACATGGTATAGGCCCAGCCCATTTCTGACTAAATAAATTATTTTCATAACTATTATTATTATTATCATTACTATTTATTATCAAAAATGTGCAAGTTATGCTTACACAAGTATTTAAGGCTAGCTAGCTAAAAACATGTTTTGGTCATATCTTGAAAATAACAATAGCTGATGAGATGACATTTAGACTGCTGTTTGGGGAGCCAATTCTAAACTACTGGACCAAAATTGACAAACATTGAGCCATAGAAGGCACTAAAATCCATAAAGACTTTCACGCAAAAAATAGTTATTGGATCTTGATAAAATTTGCTATGATTTTTAGGACATTGCCTTGAGGTCAGAAGCTAAGAAGTCATAATGCTCAAATAAAGGGGGCATGGCTTATTAGGTCTTAAAGAAAATTTTCACAAAATCAACCATATAATCTAAACTGTCAAAACTTTTGATAAGTTTTTCATAGGAAAAATAAAGTATGCTACCTGCTATATAACAACAAAAATCCACTTGCATCAACCTATAGGTGGCACTAATATTTTGGTTGAAACATTTTGGTCAAGTTTTGGTAACTAGATGAGTAGCCAAAAAAAGTTTTTCATGAAAAGTTGTTTTGTTGTTAAATGATTGAGTAATCTTTATGTAGGTTTTAGCTAGCTAGCTAGCTTTATATAAAAATTGCCATATCTTCTCTGTTTTAGAACATATAAACATCAAATTCATACCATAGATCTAGTTTGTCATTAGTTAGTTTCATGTTTACCTAACT
>JAOXNZ010000188.1:25475463-25486740 GCA_028566095.1 Kryptolebias brasiliensis | reverse complement strand
CTGTCTGTAAAAACTGTCATTATACTTGAAATAAGTTGTGGAAAGGCAGAGGTCCAGCAGGGTGCAGATCTGGTCTGTGGTGAAGTTGGTCCTGTTGTTTAAGTCATGGTCTTGTAGGAGTAATTTTTTGACGGTTTCCACTGCTTTTGATGTGGGTTTTTGAATTGAGAAAGCTCCTCGGATGAGAAGCGAAACGTCTTCAACTACAGAAGTCCAGTTTTTTTTTTTAATCCTTCTTATAGATTTACCATGTCCTGGATGACTAAGAATCTACACCAGCACAGTGTCTTATAATAAAATGCAGATCTAACAAGTGATTGTTTTTGTAAACATAGCATGTTGTTATTAGAAGTATCCAGCAAAGTTGTTTGTTTATATGTTAGAATGTATGCAATAAAGTTTCCTTTAAGCTTTGCTTGCTGCAGCCATAATGTCATAGTTAACAAGCTCATTTCAACCCAGTGTGTCAAAAATGTCAGAAGGCTCATTGTTTTGTTTTCCATCTTTCTGCTCTCTTCTTGGGACTTTTTTCCTCATCATACCTGATCCTCTTCCTCTGCAGTCCCTTATCTTTGATGAAGTGGACCTTTCAGATGCAAGTGTTGCAGAGTCCAGCACAAAGAATGTCAACAACAGCTTCACAGTGAGTGCTTTTTACAGTTCTAATGCACATATACATACTCAGGGTTACATGGGACATGACAGTTAAAACTACACTAACAAATGAGCAACAAACTGTAGCAATATAGAAAGGTTAGAAGTAAAATTCTATATAAGCTATGATTCAACTGTAAAATCATATAATGAAGACAGACCTTTTTTCTCTAATAGTTTGTTGTGTTTTCTTTGAGTTTTAAGGTCACTAGAACCTATTTAGTTTGTCTCCTTTTATCAGGTGTTAGGGAAATGAACCCAGAGGGCAGACTTATTTCACAAAAAAAATTATTTAATAAACAAAGAGAAAACAAAAAGCTGACCTGGCAGCAACACTAATAACAAAAGACTTACACAAAGTGAGTGAGTGACTAGAGACTGAATATAAAGAACTGTGGGTGAGTGGGAGATGAGCTACAGCTGGAAGATGATGAGGAACAGGTGAGGTGGGCAGGCTGACTGAAAAACTACTGGTCTGAGGACAGATGAATAGTGGCACAAGGAACACAAGAAACTAGACAACACATTCTAAAACACAGCGAACACAAAGAGCAAAACTTTACAATAATATAAATTAACATGAAACACAAGGATAACAAAAAACAAACAAACAAGAAGATCAAACACAAAACTAAGCATGAAACTCAAACACGGAAGATCACAAAAACAACTAAAAAACACCCAAATCCTGACACTTTTGGGCTTCTCTAGGGACATCATAGACCAGCATACTGTAGTGAAATGGAATAGGAGGCAACCTATACTACCTGTAAATGCAAGTTTATCAAACTTCATTAAATTAATCAGATACTTATATAATTATTCTACAACAATGTAAAGAGAGGGAGTCACGTGGGTGCGATGAACAAAATGGCGGCGGCTAAATATTTCTCCAGCCCCCAGCGGGAAAAATAATAGATTTCAAAGAAATATAGGCTCAAATTACACCGAAAACAGATCTATTTCTAAACATTATCAACAGAAGGGGTGGATTTGCTAAGAAAACAAACCCAATTTCAACAAGATGACATCGAATCAAAAAGTGTGGGACGCATGGCAACAAAGAGAACCCCCCCCCCCCCGCATGAGGAAGACGGCGCAGCAGACAGCTTGCCTCGCGGCCTTGATACAATGTGTGCGGAAATTACTAAGTGTGGTGTCACAGATTTCACAACTAATAAGGAAATGACAACAGAACTGAAGACGACGGTAACGACCATGCAGGAGAGGTTGGTGGAAGCGGAGACGTGGGTTGGCCATCTGGAGGAGGCCACGGACAGCCTGAAGGTTGACGGAGAAAGGAGACAATAGAGGGTGGAAGAAATGTGGGAATGCATTCAGATCATGGAGAATCACAGCAAGAGAAAAAACTTAAGACTGATAGGCCTGAAAGAAAAGTTTGGCACGAATGGAACATTGATGAGATTCATTCAGAGTATCATGACGGAAGGGCTTGGGATTCAAGCAGATGCGGAATTCGAGATTGAGAGAGTGCACATGCTGTTAGCCCTGATGACGGACCCTGACAGACCTCCGAGACCAGTACTCATCAGTACTCATTCTCCTTTCTGCCCTGTCACATTTTGGATTTGATCCTGAATTCTCCCAATGGGTAAGGATACTTTATAAGGAACCCAAAGTAGCAGTAGTGACTAATGGGAATTTATCACCTTTCTTTGGTCTCTCTAGAGAGACTCGTCAGGGATGCTCCCTGAGCCCTTTGCTGTTTATAATGTTTATAGAAACATTAGCTATACAGATTTGGGAGAATAAGGGAATCACGGGTATACAAAGCGGGGGAGAAGAACATAATCTATTATTATACGCAGATGATATACTGGTTATGGTAACGAACCCTGAGGAAGCGCTGCCACATTTAATGGATACTATTCAGGTGTATTCCAAAATATCAGGATATACAATAAATTGGAACAAATTCAAAGCCATGGCACTGACACCAAGGTGCCAGGCATATATGGTAGAAAAGTTTAAATTCAGGTGGGTTCCGAATAACATGAAATATCTGGGAATGCAGCTTAGTCAAGACTTAGAGGATCTAGTTAACCTAAATTTCAAACCAGCCCTACAAAGAATACAAACAAATTTAGAAAAGTGGGATAAAATACATCTTACTCTCTGGGGAGAGATCAATATTATTAAAATGATGATTGTGCCAAAGATGTACTATTTGTTGATGATGCTACTAATTATAAAAATGCCCACAATCTTCAAAAGATGTGACAATCTGATCAAACTATTTTTATGGGGAGGGGAAAAACAAGATATAAAATGAGTAAATTAAACTCCCCTAAGTAAAAAGGAGGACATAATCTGCCGGACCTAAGATTGTACAGATTATCATTCGAGATTACTAAACTAGCCAAATATTGGGGAAAAATAGATAAAACACCAGATTGGATGGATATAGAGACCGAAATTTGCTCACCATTTAGTCCCAAAGAGAAGCTGTCCCAAAAGGAGAGCTCAACAAACCCAATCCTCTTGCACTCTAAAAATGTCTGGAATAAGGTACACCAATTATTTAAAATATTTCATAATTTACAGAAGTATGCCCCCTTGTGGTGGGCACAACCAACTATTTGCATTGTGAAAAAAAACATTTTTGGAAACAATGGCAATCAAGCGGTATTTCTACAATAGGGGATTTATTCAAAAATGGACAGTTCAAAACGTTTGAAGAAATTAAAAACCAATACAAATTGGAGGGGAAACAACATTTTTGGAAATACTTACAAATAAGAAACAGCGTTAAACCCCAAATCCAAATTGATTCTGAGAACCCTATCCTGGAATATCTAAATCTACAACAAGAACAAACCACTGCAACTGTCAAGTAGTGAGGAATCTACAAATATTAAATTGCTTTGGCAAAATGATTTTGGACTAAATATAGAGAGGGAACAGTGGTTAGGGATTTTGCAAACTGTTGAAAATACGTTAAAGAGGCAAGGGGGAAGTTCACACAATATAAAATAATGCATAGGTATTATCATATCCTGGTAAGGCTGCATAGAATGAAACTGATGAAGGATAACAAATGTTGGAAATGCAAATCAGAAGTAGGAACATTTTTACATTGTATATGGAACAGCGAACTGGTGAAACCTTTTTGGGTTAAAGTGGTGGATGTGTTGAGTAGTCGGGCAAATGTTGTGGTCCCGTTGACACCTGCGGTATGCCTGTTGGGAGATAGATCCCAAATAACAAAACACTTCTAGGATGATTTTGAAACGCTGGAAATCAAACCTACCCCCAAAGCTGAAAGATTGGACAGATGCCATGGTGGAGATTTCATCTTATGAATCTATGTTGCATAAACTGGAGGACAGAGGGCAAGAAGGACAGGAGAAAGAAACCCTATGGGACATAGTTTGGACTACTAAAGAATGACAGGCCTCAACAGGTGTGGACTATACTTTGCACTAACACTTATAACAATGATGTTCTGTAGCAAAATATGTATTGAAATTAATGGTAATTACCCTGTACTGACTAGACAGGTTTATGTTTATGTTTTTGTTTGTATTTTGAAACTGTTTATATGTGAAAATCAATACAAAATTTAAATAATAACAGTGTAAAGAGAGTGTGTTCTTATTGTCTAGGGATCATGCTATGCATGGGAAAGTTTACTCGAAGTGGTTGGGAAAGAATATTTTGGCTGATTGCCAAAATCATATTAAATTCTTCAATAACCAAAGCAAGAGCTGTGTCACCATAATCAAAAACTCTGATCTAGTTGCCTCCCTTTAGAGGTTTTTCTGGTGCATCCCACTGGGAGGACACTCTGGGTTAAACCAAGAACTCTCTACAGGTACCATATATCATTTTTGGTGGCTTAGAAATGCCCTGGTATCTCTCATTAGGAGCTGGAGAGCATTGCTGGGGAGCGGGATGTCTTGATTTTCCACCATAGCAATCGGGTCTCAAAGCTGATAAAAATCAGTGAAAGGGTTTCCATCTTTAAATGTAGACACTGTTTCAGTTTATAAACAGGGTGGATTTTTGGAGTAAAAGGTGTGTGGCCTAGCCAAGTTTTTTGTTTTCTTTTCTGCAAGGTATAATTAACATTTACCAAGAGAGAACAATGTGCTTATCAAATAGCTGGCATACCGAGATTTAATCTTACTAATCTTATCATACTGAATTGGTTTAAGTGGTTGTTGAGTTTATATTTTTGATGGTCAAGTATGTCAGAATTTCAAAAAGCTCCTCCTTGAGATTTTGATTGATCAGTTTCAAACTTGGTCAGTTTGCTCATAAGGCTTGTGGGAATAAAAGAAATCAAAACGGTGAGTTTTCGAGCATGCTGAAGGGGCGTGGCCAGACCTCAAAGTTTAACGTTTCTCTGTGAAACACAAAACTCTTAAATCTCCTACACGAAAACTCACTGAGACACCAAACCTCCTGGGATTGATCCATATCTGGTCCACTACAATATTCAATGGTCAAATCATGACATCACTGAAGCCACGCCCCCTGAGAACAGGAAGTGCAATGTTTTACTTTGAAAGGTCAATTTCTGACATCCTCGACCCAATCGGGACAATCTTGTGTCAAACGACAAATAACAACATGGTTTCACTTGCTGTTAAGCACAAACAGTTTTCGCTGGAAGGTGTGTCTGTGGCTGCGTGGCGAAGTCAGACGTCATGCCGTCGTCATACGTTTGCCTCTAAGTTCCAAAGATTCAAGCCAAGCTGGACCAAACTTACTATAATCATTCCTTGTCCAACCCTCAACAGGAATCCAGCCCAATATTTGGTGGGCGTGGCCTAATTTCTCCACAGCGCCCCCTAGAAATCTTTAAAAAATCAACCCCAAGCCACGTTTTGACCGACAGTGGTGAAATTTGGCACACACGTTTGTCGTTTCAGGACCTATGAAAAAGTCTCTGGGAGCCATGGTCCAAATCCAACAGGAAGTCAGCCATTTTGGATCAAAGCTGCCATTTTCTCTTTTTTACACATGTATCTCAGCGAACTCCTCCTACAGCTTCTGACATACAGACTTCAGAATCACTCAGTGCGGTCTGGAGGCATTGAAGATCAAAAGTTATCAAAAGCTTTTTTCTGCATCGAACCATTTGGGCGTGGCCAAGCCTCAAAGTCTGACCATCCACCATGAAACATCAAAGTGTAATAACTTCCACATCCAAGGTCACATCTGTATCAGACTTTCTTTGTGTCATTACAGACCACCACTCATCACATTCACATGGTCAATATGTGATTTTACCTTAGCCCCGCCCCCTTTTAACAGGAAGTCACCTGTTTTTTTCTGCTGGATGTCTTACTTTTACTCTTTGATTCATGAAGGTTGAAACCTGTGTCAAGTGACATAGAACAACAACAAGATAAATCCTATCAACACTGGCTGGTGCCTGGATAATGTGGGCATGGCAGAATGGCGAATTCCAATCCCTCGCCGTTTGAATCACATATGCATCATCCGATTTGCACCAAACTGGCCCAAACTCGTAAATTCGCAGATGGACTTGTACTTACATAGACAGAAGGCGGTTTTAAAGATTTGGCAAATGCGCCCCCTGGTGGACATGTGCGGGAACGGCGCAAGAGCAATGACGACCGCAACAGGGTGGAGGTATCGAAGCTCCCGCAGTCGCCGCATGGCTGGAGCGGCGCTGAGCTGCGAAGGCTGCACGAGGATGCTTGCAGCTTTAATTATTATTATTTTATATTTATTAAACAGTTTAACAGTTTACAATAGAAAAAGGTACAGATTCTTTGCATTAGAGAATTACAAAAAGGCAAAGCCAGTTGGTGGCAGCGGCAATGCATCACATTAAAGAAGCAGAAGAAGGACTATGGTTGAGGGAGTTTTCCAGTGGAAAAACATTGATATTGTTTAGCTAATGTAGGTAGGTGCTGTTATAAAGATGAATGCTTTTACTGTGCCTTGGTTAGGGTTTTTACAGGGATAATACAGTACTTCACTGCGGTCAAGCCAGCCGACGTTAGCTTTAAGCTAATCCTGAAGAGAGTTTCCCAGCATCACTTCTTATGTGTGTGTCACATGCTTCTCATCAGGACATGTCCTCTGGAGGAAACAAGTGATGCTGCTGTGAGTGGATGCTTGCTCTGGAAAAGAACAAGCGACTGAATGTGCATGAGAGACGGAGGGAAATGGACATGAGGATTATGAGTGACAAGAATAAAAACAGAAAGTGAAAGTGCTTCTGGTTCCCTTTGTTTTCCATAAATATTTCTCCTCTCCAGGGATGTTGCTATAAAAAGTAAGAAAGAAGAGGAGGAAGGCAGAGGAGAAGTGCCCTGAGGAAAGTACGTGGCTATTTTTAGCAGCACTTTGAAATGTTTCCCTGAGTGCCTACGTTCGTGCATGTGTGTTATGACAGTGATCGTAATGTGATGGGTCAAAAACCTTGGAGCTGAAATTTGATGCAAAGGGTTGTGATATTTCTTTTAATCTCATATTTCAAATAGATCATTGTGTGTTTTGCTGTGGCAAGACAAAAAGTCATATTTTTTCTGGTTATGTAAAGGTTAAATAAATCCAGAAGAATGCCCTCGTGAGCATTCTGCTGAGGCACTAAGAGAAAGAGGGAGGACACAGAGAAGGAAGAAAAGAAGATGGGAGCGAGGAAAGGAAATAATGAGCTACAAAGAGCTAAAAATAGAAAAAAGAAAGCAAGGATTTTTGAGGTGAAAGAGCATGTTGATTTCATTATTGGCAGAGAGTGACTGCAGAGCAGCTTCAAGACTGTGAGGTGGAAGAGCTGAAAGGAAGAGCAGTGAAGGAAATCCTTGAGTGATGTCACTTTGCTGCTGACAAAGTTTTGGGACACATGCTCCCTGGAGGGAAAAGAGAGCAAACCAAAAAGGGGGTAGACCCAGAGCTAGGCACGAACAAGGGAAGAGATGAAAAACAAAGGCAGGGCACATGACTGATGTGGAGAAATGATGAAACATAATGATAATGTGACCTGCTGAATGCAGCAGATTCACACACATGAAAGAGATTCATGGCAACAGATGTAGAAAGACTTGATCAGAGTGGAAAGGATGGATTGCAGAGGAGATGTTGCAAGCTGAGACTGTGCAGCAGCTCTGTCTGTATCTGTTGGTCGGGTGTTCAGCTGGTCTGCCCCCTCTGGAGGATGGTGTTGAAGTCATCTGCAGGTTTGTGCTTCTTGGTTTGAAAAGTTAAAAGTCAATGAGTCATGTCAGTGCATATGCTTCACGCTGTGTGCACGTTTATGTAGGTGTCCTGCAGATGTCTTCTCAGGGTGTTGAGTGGGCAATTGATGACATCTTTGATACACCATCAAGCTTGAAAACAGCTCTGAGCATTAAACAAGGCTGAAAACAGGAGTGGAAATTAAAAATTTTCTGACAAAATTTTTTCCCAGCCACTCTAACATTTTACCAGCCACTGTTTTTCTATTTTGTGTGTAACACTTCCTTTAAATACAAACTATCATTCATCAATCATCAAAAATGAGCCAGTCCATTTTTCGTTAAAAAAACGCCGTTTAACTTTCGGTTTTTCCTTTGACTCCTCTTGAGAAACGTTTTTGTTGTCTGACACCCACTTAACTCCCATAATATACCGCCACATTGCTAAAGGCCCCCACATACTCAGACGTACTGTGCCTACTCCGTGAGCCGTGCGGGCCCTGCGCATACTGTCCGTGGACGGTTGAGACTTCATACTTAAGCGTACAGATTGCTCATGACAAATTTCAGTCATGGCGTCAACGGACGAGGAGGAAGAGATTGCTTGCCTCTTAGCTTTAAAAAACAAAAGAAAAGAATGTGGTACATAAGGCCATTAAATCAGACCAGGGATGAATTTAATACACTGGTGAAGGACATGAAGACAATGGACAGCGAGAAACTTTTAAAATATTTTCAAATGGATTGTAGCAAGTTTAATGAGCTAGTTGGGTGCTTAGCCCTGTTTTTTCACCACCAGGGCAGCATGCGGTGGCACCCCTCGGCGGTTGGCGCCGATTCTCAACTGAGAGTGGTTGGTGTTGCATACAAAACAGTTTGATGTGAACACCATTTCTCGCCAGGCAGTTTATTGTGCAACACCGACTATGCAGTCATATAAATTGATCTTTGCACTGACATGTCTAGCGGACATCCGCTTTGAGTCCACGTTGAGTCCGCCTCGAGTACGCGCGGACCTCCACGGAGTGAAGTATGCCCGAGTATGTGGGGGCCTTCAAGCTACTGTTCAAAATTTCTCCTTCTTCTAATGGCATTTAGAGCAAACTAGCAGCAACTCAGGCACATTGCTACCTCCTACAGGTCAGGAGTACAAATTGAATGCATTTTTTTTTTCTGTTGAAATTGCAAACCTGCCACAATGGCTGGTGCGTTGTTCAAATTTACACAACACTTCAAACATTTACCCGCATTTGGCCAGTGATGGGTGCCAATTTCCATCCCTGGCTGAAAAAAAAAAATTTTACTCTCATTCTTTTGTTATTTATAGGGAGGTGTGGTTGTTCTGTTCCATGTCTGTTTTCATCTTTGTGGAAGACGCAAGATTGGGTGCACTAATGTTAATTATGGGTTGGAACCTTTTGGCACATCATACTTCGATTTGATTATGATTCAGAGGATTGCCATGTGATTATAAAACAATAATTGATGCTTCAAACAAAATCCTAAGCATAAACTCTCTCTGACCTAAAATAAACAAAATATTTTACTCTAAACTGCAGTATAAAACAGTTTTCATTCAAACAAAATTTTGGGAACTAACTGAACAAAAATGAAGTGAAAATGCTGAGACAGTGACATAAGATTCTGTAGCAATGGATGTCTGTGCGTCACATGTTAGAGCTATCTTACCCACTTTCTTCTGTGTTTTCACAACTTTGTTTTTGGTCCTGTCATAGAGTGTGGTAATGGCCGTTTTATCTTTGGTGTAGGATGATCATGTTCTATCATGGCTCCAAATTTAAGGTAGTATCTCACTGGGCTGGAACTATTGGAGACTTAAAATTGCAAGAAAATAGGCCAATTTTCAGTTGCTGTCTCACTGATTTCTGAGTATTTGCAATCAAGTGACCAATGAGCCATTAGACTACGACTTACTTTTGTGTTAATGACTTGGAAGACTGTATTCTAAGTTGGACACATTATCTTGTTTCCCACCTCTACTCTACCTGCATTATACCATGCTGCAAGCTTTTCAGCACATTCTGGAGACTCCCTCATGAATGTTGTTTAACGTGTAGTTGCAAGGAGTCGCAGCCCAGATACTACCTTTAGCTGTTAGCAGTTACAATCAGCTATTTTTTTTTCTTCTTTGGGTGAAAACATGCACACAACTTGCATAGTGTGGCTCTTGTTCCTTTACAATTCAGAGAAGCCAAAGTCCTTCTAAACACTGGCATTCATTGCAGGTGGTAGTGCTTGTGTACCGTGTCTCTGTTGCGAACAAGCCATAAACAGTCCAGGTGCTGCACTTCAGAGTTCCGCCATTTTCTTATCTCAACAGGATGTTATTAATATGGAATAATATTCAATTTCTGACATTTATACAAATTGATTCAGATTTGTTCATGTCCACATTGCAATGCATTGAAACATAGATTGTACCCCCAACCCAAACTGGTAATCCTGCCTCAGTGTGTGAGTGTGTAACAGATGACCTGTGTCTTCTGTTATCTTTGCTGCAGCTTTGCTGGTTGACTCTCATTAGATTTCTGCACAGGTGAGTTAGCCACTTTTTGTTGCCACTTGTCTTTGCACAACACACTCGCACACATTTGTATGATGCATTTGTCTCCTCTAAAGGTCAGCTATTAAGGCAGTCTTTCTGCACTCGAGGAATGCCTGGAGCCACTTTTGAAAACAGCCATTCCCTGTTTCCCCTGACAACCAGTCTTATGGTTACACGGTTTCACACATGCACACACACAAACACAAGGGCACAGTTAACCAACAGAGAGACAGGATGATCCAAGTCCAGAGGGATCAATTTGCCCTTGTGCATGCAAACAGACACTAAATTGATAAAGTGCTTGTTTACCTGCTCACTAATCCTAGCTGTTCCAGGTGGGACGTAAAATGTAAATTATGATGGGTGGATAAAAAAACAAAACAAAAAAAAGTTAAAGTCTTAGAGTTCTCTGAGTTCAGGCAACAAAGAGGAGTGATAGCCAAGCATAACGGATTTACTTGTACATGCAAAATAAACTGAAATTCTGCATGGGTCACCATCTGTCAAGGTTTGGGCTCAGACATTGTCTGAATATGCCAGAGTGAATTGCAAAAGTTATAAATAAGAAGAGTCAATGCTGTAAATACTGACTTTCCACATAAATTTGATGTATTCACCAATAAAAGCCTTCAAAACGTATGAAGATGCATTGTCACCCACCACAGAAGTCCATAACAATATCTTTATCCAATATCAATATCTAATATCTTTGTCTATGTCTGTGTGTGTGTGTGTACATGAGTGTGTGTGTATATAAATCTCTCTCTCTCTCTCTCTCTCTCTCTCTACTATGCATATATATATCAATCAATCAATCAAGTTTATTTGTATAGCACATTTCAGCAACAAGGCAGTTCAAAGTGCTTAACATCATAAAAT
>JAOXNZ010000188.1:25447575-25459538 GCA_028566095.1 Kryptolebias brasiliensis | reverse complement strand
GTTTGACACCAATTTCTAATGATTTGAAGAAGGTGGAGGTTTTTTTTTTTAACAAGATGGGGGGATGGCGATGTCATCGGCCAAAATTATAACTTATAATATCTCAGAAACCAAAACTGCATCAACGACAGTTTTAAGGGCACAAACCAGCACAAAGAAACACTAAAAAAGTAGACCACTTTGGTTTGTTTTGGAGGAAGATGGGAAGATGGTGACCTCTGGATGACCTAAAAAATAATTTTTAATATCTCAGAAACCAAAGCAGCACAAACAAAAATTTGAACGACACAAACCAGCACAAACAGAGCACTAACCGCTCATTCTATTTGCTGGAATTTTTCACGTGGGTGGGGTGTCAGCCTCACTCAGCTATTTTTCTGCTTTTTTATTTTAAGTTACACAGATATTCAGTCCTAGACACAGTGTTTTCTTTAGGTCTTGTTTGTGAATGCTCAGGCTTCAAACATGATACTACTTGCCATTAACAGCCAGTAGTATCATGTGTCTTGAATTCTCCTAATGTTCTGCTAATGCTCACTAACAGCATTTAGCGGTAGACAAGATTGAAATATCGATTGCTGCTCCCAGATATGACTTTAAATTGTAGTATCTGTGTAGACGTGCATGGTGACAACATTGTGAGTGTGCATGAGCATGAGCAGTGGTGAAATGGCTAGAAGAAAAGTCCCCCAGAGTACAGCCATTATTCATGGGTCTACTAAGTGCCTTGTGTACTGGAGAAAGAAAGCTGCCTTATTTCTTGTTCAGAACAGTCAGATTATTAAACATATTGAAAGTTGGTGCCTCATCTTCTCTGGCAAACCAAGTTAACTTAAATACACATATGATGAATGTTAAAGTTTCAATAGTCACTTTGAGACCACCCGATTATGACTGCCTGCATCCAAAAGGGATAATTTTGTTTTTTTGTGTGTGTAAAGATGTAAAAATATCTCATAAACCACTAGACAAATTTTAATAAAACTTATGCAAAGTAGTCATTGGACATGTGAAACTGATTAGCTTTTAGAGTCAACCTGATTCAAGATGGCTGCAACAGCTAACTGACCTTACAAAACACAAAAAATGACTATAACTCAGTTAATTTTACAGATATTGACCTAACATTTGGTGTGATAGTACCCGAGAGCCATTAACAAGATATACTCCAAATGCTACCAATAGTGTGAAATCTTTGCTTAAAACTTTAGCATTATCTGTTTGAGTCAACCCTATTTGTATGTTAGTAAAATATTTCATGAACCACTGGACATATTTTAATGAAACTTTCAGAAAATATTTTTTGAATGTACATCTAAAACTGATTACCTTTTGGAGTAAATTCAATTTAAAATGGCCACCACGGTTAATTGACCTTAGCCAACACAAAAATTGCAATAACCTTGGCAATTTTACAGATATTGTGCTGAAATTTGATGTACTCATATCCCCCAACATATACTATGAGCGTGAGATCCCAGGATATTGCATGAGATTGCAAATAGCTTTATTTTCAACGTTTGACCTAAACGGCTATTCCTCCATCATTTCTCAACAAAAGATTATCTGAGTTTCATTGAAATTTGTCTAGCAGTTCATGAGATATTTTGGTACTAGATAAATGCACAAAGACACAGGCGCACAGACAAAGGCAAAAAAATCTTCATTCTCTTTTGGCGGTAGGCGATAACAGCTGTGTCAATATATGTATGCATCAGATATTATACTTCAGTATGTTGTCACTGACCGATGGGATTTATTGTTAAAGGTGGACAACAGTGTCAGACTTGTGTATTTGTGTTTTTCAGTTTGCAAATTCAAAGCTCACAAACGATGTGCTGTCAGAGCCACTAACAACTGTAAATGGACCACCCTGGCTTCCATAGGGAAGGACATCATTGAGGACGAGGATGGGGTGAGTTTGTTAAAATCTCAACTTTGTTAAAAGAAATGTATGCATTTGAATTCTCTTGGTTACTAGTGAGAACTTTTTTAGTAACTGTTAAAATAATTCTTTTACTTTTACTAAAAAACACAAGTTTGTGTTTTGTGTTTTTACAACTTATGCTGTTTTCCCAGAAAAAAAATGCTAATGATGGTGTTGCTTTACTAAACAGTGTTGTAAGACTATTGAACTTAAAGAAAAGGTTGTGACTTTTGAAGACCAGTCGACGACTCAAATTGAGTCAGTATTACAAGAAAATGTGAGTGTTTACTGAGTGTTTGTGACCATACAGCAGTGTTTTGTGCAGACAGTTTTGAAAATTGCATCCTATTTTTGTGAGCACAGCTTGCAAAGCTGTAGTCTAGGCAGTTCACATTATTTCATTGCCTATCTCTGCCAACCTTGGCTTGTTTTGTACTCACCTTGGCAGTTGCCCTAACATTTATGATTTAATTTATTGGAGTACACTGTTGAAATAAAGAGAGGCAGAATTTGACCAGTTTTTTTTATTAATTAATAATATTTATCATGTGGTTTTTAGATCTGGATGAGAGCTACCAAGCAGGTGTCAAAATACAGCTCTAGCACCATTGTGATATGTTGGAAACACCAAAATTGAGATGTGTTCAAGACACCCATGATGACTCTGACTATTTTGAGAGAAAATTTGTGGGACACTTTTTCTTAAACATATCCAAAATTTAAGTAAGAAATTGAGAACCACTGCAAATGTTTAGAGACATTTTGGACACTCTCTTGTGAATGCAATTTACCAACTAGTGGCAACCCAGTGAGATACAACAATAAGTATAGTGGGACAATCTGGATGGGTTGGTAAACCTTAGTGATTTAAACCTCAATAAATGTCAAGTTATCACTAGGGGAACAGGTTAAATAATAGAAGGTTCACATAAAGTGTCAAATTATTAAATTTAAAGCTGGGGTATATAAAAAATAGGAGAAAGACTTGTATGAATCTATACCTCTTTACTTTATTAGACTTATAGCATACAGCAGCTTTTTGGTAATCACCCCATTGGTCTGAAAATACTGTTTTATGTCAATTAGCCCTCCATGTCCAGGACAGGTCTCATACCCACTCTCGACTTTGCCTGTGTGTGTTTCAACTTCCAGGTTGCCATGCCTCATCAGTGGTTGGAAGGCAACCTGCCCGTCAGTGCCAAATGTGCTGTGTGTGATAAAACATGTGGCAGCGTCCTGAGGCTTCAAGACTGGCGCTGCCTGTGGTGCAAAGCTATGGTAAGGCATCTGTCACATAGATTACTTAACTAGTAACTGGTAAGCTATATTAGACAAGGGGAAGATTTTATTGAAATGTGTTTAAGTCAGCACAATCTTTAGCCTGACAGTCAGATCAGAGTAGTTGTTAAACTGAAATGTTTTCACTTGTTTTATTTCTTTTGTTATTATTTTATTTGTATTAAATGCCTTTCAGCTGCTGTTGTGTCTTTTTTATGTTGTTTTGTACAGCACTTTGATTCAGTGTGGTTATTTTTAAAGGCTTTATAAAAAATGATCTGGATTAGAACCACAGAACCAAATACAGTTAAACTATAACATTATTCTTTATTCTTCAAAATGGAATTTCTTAACCTTTTGTGGATACTATTTTTGTCTTTTTTGCAACAACTGACACACCTTTGTGTCATTTGTCAACCCTAGATTGCTCCCATATGAACTTTTGTTTATGGAATGTTTTTGTAACATGGGTTTCTGGTTTATTAAAGTATTTTTACAAATTAGATGATTTTACATGGCAGAATATGAAAGGTTCTGAATTCAGTTTATTTGAAAGAGAAAAAATGTCCAAGTGAGAATAAAATTTATGTTTTCCCTTGTTTCACTTTTTATGTCATCCTCACTCTGCATTTTAAAACAATATTGCACAAGTTAAAATAAATGTGCCATTTTGAGCTGATAAATGAACTACTGTAACTATAGAAAAAGCATATTCTGCAAAAATGCAAGAATAATATTGAGTGCTGAATGACTGCTGAAATTTGCTAAGAAGATATAACTGAGTTAGTTAATATAAACAGAAAAGATGCTTAAAGTAGAAAAACAGAGGCAAAAATGAGCAGAACATGGCATGAAATGAACAGAACATAGTTATAAATAAGCAGAATACAAGCTAAAATCAGCAGAACAGTAGCTAAAAGCTAAAATTTATAAAAATTAGCAAAACAAATGCTAAACCTAAAATTAGCAAAAAAAACCTCCCTGGGCTGCCACCTTACCCCCTCCCTGGGCTGCCACCTACCGTGGTGGAGGGGTTTGATTGTCCCAATGATCCTAGGAGCTATGCTGTCAGGGGCTTAATGCTCCTAGTAGGGTCACCCAGGGCAGACAGGTCCTGGATGCTGTCAGGGGCGTAATGCTCCTAGTAGGGTCACCCAGGGCAGACAGGTCCTAGGTGAGGGGCCAGACAAAGTGCAGCCTAAAGACCCCTTATGATGAGTTCTATAAAAGAACACAGTGTTCGTTCGCCCGGACATGGGTCACCAGGGCCCCACTCTGGAGCCGGGTCTGGAGGTTGGGCTCATTGGCAAGCGCCTGGTGGCCGGGCCTTTGCCTATGGAGCCTGGCCGGGCACAGCCAGAAGAGGTGACAAGGGTCCCCCTTCCCATGGGCTCCCCACCTATGGGAGGGGCCAAAGGGGTTGGGTGCAATGTGGGATGGGTGGTGGCTGATTGGTGGTTCAGATTACCCACCCTTTTTGGAGTCCTTTGAGGGGTACTGGAGAGTGCCCCTCCTGGGGACTCCCTTGTTCTGCTGGGGGACTTCAATGCTCATGTGGGCAATGACAGTGAGACCTGGATGGGTGTGGTTAGGAGGAATGCCCCCCCTGATTTGAACCCGAGCGGTGCTCTGTTGTTGGACTTCTGTGCTCATCATGGATTGTCCATAACGAACACCATGTTCAAGCATAAGGGTGTTCATATGTGCTCTTGGCACCAGGACACCCTAGGTCGCAGTTTAATGATCGACTTTGTTGTCGTTTCATGCCTTTTTGGCATGTGGGACCTTAGAAGCAGCTGACAGGTACCGGCAGTTCAAGCGGCATGCAGCGTGGGTGATCACTGAGGCAAAAACTCGGGCATGGGAGGAGTTTGCAGAGGCCATGGAGAAAGACTTCTGCACGGCATCGAGGCAGTTCTGGTCCACCATACGGCATCTCAGGAGGGGAAAGCAGTACAGCACCAACACTGTTTATAGTGGGTGGTGGTGTGCTTCTGACCTTGACTCAGGACGTCGTGGGTCAGTGGGCGGAATACTTCGAAGACCTCCTCAATCCCACCAGCATGTCTTCCATTAAGGGGGCGAAGCCTGGGGACCTTGGGTCGGGCTCTCCAATCTCTGGTGCTGAGGTAACCGAGGTGGTTAAAAAGCTCCTCGGTGGCAAGGCCCCGGGGGTGGATGAGATTCGTCCGGAGTTCCTTAAGGCTGTTGACGTTGTGGGATTGTGTTGGTTAACGCGACTCTGCAATATTGCGTGGACATCGGGAGCAGTTCCCCTGGATTGGCAGACCGGGGTGGTGGTCCCCTTATTCAAAAAGGGGACCAGAGGGTGTGTTCCAACTACAGAGGGATCACACTCTTAAGCCTCCCTGGTAAGGTCTATTCGGGGGTTCTGTAGAGGAGGGTCCACCGGATAGTCGAATCTCAGATTCAGGAAGAGCAGTGTGGTTTTCATCCTAGTCGTGGAACACTGGACCAGCTCTACACCCTCAGCAGGGGCCTGGAGGGTGTGTGGGAGTTTGCCCAACCAGTTTACATGTGCTTTGTGGACTTGGAGAAGGCGTTTGACCGTGTCCCTCAGGGAATCCTGTGGGGGGTACTGCGGGAGTATGGGGTACCAGGTCCTTTGATACGGGCTGTTAGGTCCTTATATGACCGGTGTCAGAGCTTGGTCCGCATTGCCTGTAGTAAGTCGGGCTCGTTTCCGGTGAGAGTTGGACTCGCCAAGGTTGCCCTTTGTCAACGATTCTGTTCATAACTTTTATGGAAAGAATTTCTAGGTGCAGCCAATATGTTGAGGGGATCTGTTTTGGTGGCCTTAGGATCACATCTCTGCTTTTTGCAGATGTTGTGGTCCTATTGGCTTCATCAGGCTGTGATCTACAGCTCTCACTGGAGCAGTTCGCAGCCAAGTGTGAAGCAGCTGGGATGAAGATCAGTTCCTCCAAATCCGAGGCCATGGTCTTGAGCTGGAAAAGGGTAGATTGCCTTCTCCGGGTCGGGGAAGATGTCCTTCCCCAAGTAGAGGAGTTTAAGTATCTTGGGACGGAGCGGGAGATCGATAGGCGAATTGGTGTAGCATCTGCAGTGAAACGGGCGCTGTATCAGTTTGTCGTGGTGAAGAGAGAGCTGAGTCAAAAGGCTAAGCTTTCGATTTACCAGTCGATCTACGTTCCTACCCTCATCTATCGTCATGAGCTTTGGGTCATGACCGAAAGAACGAGATCACAGATACAAGAGGCCGAAATGAGTTTTCTCCGCAGGGTGTCTGGGCTCTCCCTGAGAGACAATGTGAGAAGCTCGATCATCCGGGAGGGACTCAGAGTAGAGCCACGGCTTCTCCACGTCGAGAAGAGCCAGTTGAGGTGGCTTGGGCACCTGGTTAGGATGCCTCCTGTACGCCTCACTGGTGAGGTGCTCCTAGCACGTCCCAACGGGAGGAAGCCCAGACGAAGACCCAGGACACGCTGGAGGGACTGTGTTTCTCAGCTGGCCTGGGAACGCCTTGGGATTCCCCCAGAGGAGCTGGCCCGAGAGGCTGGGGAGAGGGAAGTCTGTGTCTCTCTTCATAGGCTGCTATCCCCACGACCTGACCCTGGATAAGCGGAAGAAGATGAATGGATGGATGAATGGATAGCTAAAAAACAAAAAACATAGACCAAAGTTAGCAAAACAATAGCTACAATTAGCAAAAAGTAGCAAGCTGACTCAGCATTCACACAAAAACAGTTATACAGACAGATTACTGCTTTGTCTTTTTTAAATGATCTCTCCCAAAAAGAGAACTGTTCTGTACTGTCTGAAGAATCTTGCATTTCTGCTTCTTATGTTTCTACAGGTGCACTCAGCCTGCATGGACTTGTACCCTCGCAAGTGTCCTCTCGGCCAATGCAAGGTTTCCATCATTCCCCCCACAGCGCTTAACAGCATAGACTCTGATGGTGGGCAACACACACTCATACACAATAACATGTCTGACTCACGCCAATATCTCAGAGGTCGATGTCAGACTGCCCCTGTGAGCAGCTGTTAAATCTCAGAACAAATACACAAGACTTCACCCTGTTTGATCTGCTGACCTCTGACCTTTTGCTCTGTCTCATGGAGAGATGGTAGAGAGGGGGGAGGGCAGCATCAACTGAAGCACATATTTACCCTCCTGGTAACTGTCGGCATCATCAAATCTGTACTTCCTAATTAAAGACCTGTCATTCCTTGAAGGAATGCATATTGCCCACTGAATTTTAGACTATGATCATCTTGAGCTAAGAAGAGATGGAGTTATAGCCCTTTTGGTCAAACCTTTTAAATGACAATATATACAATATCTCAAATGATATTGTAAGATTTTGGGAGATGTGTTAGTACTTGGAATATGTGTTGCGGATGGCAGTCAGCTACTGTTGGGGTTGACATTTAATGCTAAAGTTTGAAGCAAAGATCTTGTGTAATAAGTAGAACTTAAGAGTATGTGTTGGGGATGACTCTCAGCTACAACCACAACAAATTTTAGCACACTTTCTGTGAAATTGCATGAATTATAGCCATTTTTGTGTTTTCTAAGGCCAGTTGGCTGCAGCAGCCATTTTGAATTGGGTTGGCTCCAAAAGTTAATTAGTTGAAGATATACATTCGATGATTTTTTTCTGAGAGTTTCATTAAAATCGGCCATAGTGATTTATGAGAATTTTTTCTAACAGATGGGACTGACACCAACGAATGCGAAAATTTTAAGCAAACATATTGCAGATTTGTAGTGCTCTGAGTATGTGTTGGATATGATGCTCAGTTACCACATCAATATTTTGTTTAATATCTGTAAAATTGGTTGAGTTATAGCCATTTTTGTTTTTCCATTTTGGCCATCGTGAATTGGGTTGACTCCAGAAGTTAATCAGTTATAGCAGTACACCCAATAATTACTTTCTGAAAGTTTCATTAAAAATCCATCCAGTGGTTCATAAGATATTTTACTAACATACAGGTGTTGTTGACTATAATAGTTAAATGTAAAGTTTTAAAAACAGATTTTGTTTCAGTTAGTGCTTGAAGTATGTACCAAAGATTACTCTCAGCTACTACCACACCAAAGCTTGGCTCAATAGCTGTAAAATTTGCTGAGTTATTCTTATTTTTGGGTGATTAGCTGTGGTGGCCATCTTGTCGATCACCTGTGGTGGCCAAAGCTAATCAGTTGTAGATGTACATTCAGTTATTACTTTGTGCAAATTTAATTGAAATTTATCCAGTGGTTCATGAGATATTTCGCTAACAGACAGACACACATGCTCATGCAAAAACATTATGGCCCTTTCAGTTTTGGCAGCGGATGATAACGAGCTTCCTGCTTGTGGCAAAAAGTCTAAAGAGTAAAACAGGCGTGCGTTCCATGCTTGTATATCGAGTCGTGAGGCGTTTAAATTTAGCTTTATCTGACAGGTTAGATTACAGAAGAAGAGGTGGTCTCTAGGTAGCTGGAGAGGACGCTTTTAACTCTGTGTGTGTGTGTGACTTTGTTTGCTCATACACAGCTACTATGTGTGTAACTGTGTGTGTTCAGATGAGGGATTATTTGCCAGAGCTCACGTCAGACTTATTGTAGATCAGAACCTGTAAGACAAACGCAGATAAGGATTCACAATTGCATTGCTGTTACCAAAGCCAGCAGTTAGATCTCACACATGCACACACATTCACACATACACAGTGAGAAGCTAACATCTGCTAATTGGAAGCCAAATGCAAAAGAGGCAGAAGAAGGGAGGTAAGGGGGTTTGAGATAAAAGCAGGTTAATAAGATAAGAGCTGGGAAAGCACAAGGTTAAAGAACAAAGCAAATTTGTTCTCTGCCTGCATGTGGGATGAGCAGAGGGGGCATTTGGTTATAATTAGCTGGCTAGTGCACAGGTTGGAGCACGTGTAGGAGTGTTGTGACTCCCTGTGGGGTCCTCCTGGGTCTTCTTCCACAGAGCCCATTATGATTCAAAATGTGACGGCTAGTGTGATCAAAAAGTGATGTACTTTTGACCTTGGAGTTCATCTCGAATGGTTTTAGATGTTATGCTTTGCTCTATTTCTACCATCCACACTATTCGTCTGATCAACCAGTAGTCGCATTTCTCATGAACCTTCTACTTTTTAATAATACTGGAAGCTGTAGTTAGAGGAAGTTAGAGGAACATGAAGCTGCTTGGAGATGATCTTGTAGTGTGGTGGATTTTCTGAAATAATGGTGGACTTATTCAAATAATTAAACAAGAGAATTGTCTTTTGTGGCATTTATTACAAAATTGCTATAGCAAAGACAGTAGTCCAACAGAGTGCAAGAGTCTGTTAAAGTTGTGGCAGCATCATTATTAAAAAAGAGGAGATATTTATTCAATTTTGCAGCTCACAGGGGGTTCAAAGGTTTCAGGAGTAGGAGGCTTTTTAGAAAAAGTATGGGGTTGACCATCCCCTGGACAAATCAGCCCCACTTGGGTTATTTATCAAGTGGGATTTGGGGGCAACAACCCAGAAAAATTTGAAATTTAGAACATCAGAAATGTATTTCCCTGGCATTTGGAACAGGGCTGGAAGGGTGTTTGAAGAGTCCAAAATCAGCAGTTTTTTAAGGACAATTTGTGAGAATTTTTGGCTTTTTGAAAGGACTAGGAGAGTTTTCAGAAAATAAGATGGAGAATTGATTTAGCCAAGACAAGGAACTATCTCCCAAGTCAGTAAGTAATCTTGTAAACTAGATTTGAATAAAAACATATTGACTGGAGATTTGGAATAGACTGTCTTGGCATTCTTTTTTGATAGGTAGAATCCACTCAGCTGAGAGTTGAGGTATACTAGATGTGCAAAGAAGTACTAAATAAACCACAAAAAAAAGAAAAAGAAAATAACCTTTATTTAACATGTAATGCAACAAAACTAAGGGGGGCAGCTTTCCTCTTTTTGTCTGTTCTTTTCTTGGACATTCTGGCATCTGTCATACACTACCTGGAAAACAATGCAGTGTCATACCCCCAAAATGAACCAATCAGAAGCCTCAGCAGATACATGAGACCTCTTGTTCAATCAGTGGTGATGTTACAACAACAGCGCTTGCTTGCTTGCTCAAACAAGGCTGCAGCCATGGATCGACAAAAATGATTAAAAACAAACTTGGGCAGAAAGAAAATTACCATTTCTTGTGAATAAAATTACCTTTTGCATTGTTATACAGATCAGGGATAACACAAGGACTCTTCTTGGCAAATGTTTAAAAAATATTTTTGGTCAATCAATGAAAAGTAGTTGGCAAAAATGTGGCCGAATGATGGTTTTATACAGTGATTTTTGCCAGCTGCTGGCTACTTTTGAACCCCTGGCTTGTAATCTAAACACAGTTAAACCCATGAGCCAATTGGCTTCTATGACTCGTGGACAGTTTGGGACAGTCACTGTCCCAGATGGTGACACAACTTATTCTAAATGGAACATACTATCAACCTGGCAAGGGCATATTCAGATCCACGGTTTTACAATGTTCCTCCGATAACACACTATGATATAATGATCATGACCTAGAAACCTAAAATATTATTTCAGATTCAGTAATAAAATAATTCACTAATTCAGTCAATCAAATCATTCATTAAAAAAATCATTCATAGTAGCCTTTACCTATAACATGAATAAATATAATCTTCTTTCTAAACTCCTTAGACAGCTCTTTGCTTTCTCTGCTCCATGTTCAGTGTGGTGTCACACAACAATACGGAACTAGAAGCACTCAGAGAGTGCAAACCTCCACCAACGCCACAATGTGATTAAAAAATTGTGCAATCCGGATCATAATGTGTATCACCACCAAAACTTAATCCATTGTTTTTTGTGACAACCCCAACATGTCCTGAAAATTTTTATCTAAATCTGTTCATTAGTTTTTACGTGATCTTGCTAACAGACAGACAAACAAACCAATAGACACAGCCAAAAACAAAACTTCTTTGGCAGAGGTAACAAAAGGGCCTCTCTGTGCCTCTCATGTTTGTTGCCTTCCTGGATTTCTTTCTTTGCTGCCATGTCACCAGTTTTGCTTTGTTTTATTAAAATTTTTCATGTTCATCGAGGACTCAAACACAAAGAAATCTGCATCCTTGGGTTCTATTTACAACCAGATTCTGACATCTTAAGAACATCTTCTTGTACAGTTTTCCTGTCTCTAAGTTGTTTCCTGTCCTGTATCTCATTACAGATTCTTGTTGTTTTTGGTAGAATGAGCAACTAAAAGAGAACAGGGGCTATCCCTCTCTACCTTCAGAAATCTGCTTAAGACTTGTTTCTCTAGGGAACTCCTCCTTTCATAATACCTTTACCACCCCAACACACATAATTTGCGTTAACTTAAAACATCTTTATTTGTTCTAGTACATGTAGTTTCTCTTGATAGATTTGGTATATAAATGATCACTCTCAAAAAGAAGCATTACAGTATTTTTGCCCGAATACCTGTGCAATGTGAAATGGACTGCAATGTGAAAGTTTATGAAATAACTTTTGCAAGAAACTCCATACAGTTTTTGAGACTGGAGTTAAAACAGCAGCAATCCACTTGGTTGTGAGTCTATTCAGACCATCCATTAACTCTTCAGTTCAGTCAGAATTGACCTGTTTCTGCAAACTGAGTTGTTCAAAGACCTATCTACAAAAAGTAGGGTTGCCAACTCCTTGAAAAATAAATAAGGGACACCTCATGGCAAGGCTGGCTGACCCCATTACCTTCACC
>JAOXNZ010000188.1:25398725-25409923 GCA_028566095.1 Kryptolebias brasiliensis | reverse complement strand
AAGCATCGCTTACTCCTGGGTAAAGCATCTCAGCTGCTCAGCGTTGTTGCACTACCTGAGTTCTGTTAACCTGTTCCTCTCTGTGTGTTTAGAGTTTTTTGTATCCTCGAGTTCCTGTGAATGTTCCGAGTTTCTTGCCTTCCTAAGGACCTCCCAGAGAGCCTCTCACCTGATCCAATCTGCACTGTCGCCCGTCTGCTGCCATTCTACCTTGGAGACAAATCTATCTGTGTACCTACTCACCACTGGAACCTGGATCCTCTTCTCCGTGCCGAGCCTCCCTCACTAATCCGTAAAAGAGAGACCTCTTCTATTACCTTTCAAATAACAAGCATTATTCCAAACAACCATATACTCACCATTACTCCTCCCTTCCAGATCCGGATCATCACCAGCACATTGTAAATAAAATCACTTACCTTTTATCTCGGTCTCCCGTGTCTGTCTGTCGCCGAGTTGCTCACCTTTGGCAGTTTTTGTAAACCTGATACTGATAACTGAAAGCTCTGTCTCCCATTCTGCTTTAGGAAACTCTAGGAACCACAAGTAAACCTGCAGTTTGAGAGTGAAGTGCTCTCTTAGGAAAATATGTAACAATAATATCTAATATAATATGGAACTTTGTTGTTACAAGCTTTTTATGTAAGAAGTAAAAATTTAAAATCCATTCTGAATTTGGCAAAGAGCCAGTGGAGAGAAGCAAGCACTGGAGAAATGTGATCTCTCCTAACATCTTATCAGAACTCTGGCAGCAGCATTTTGGATCAGCTAAAGATTTTAGAAGTTTTTTGTACACCAACTTGGTACAACAGCAAACCTACCAATACATTTCCATCCACCTAAACTGACAGGCCTGGGCAAGGAGAGCATTAATCTGTGAAGCAACCAAGAAGCCCATAGTAACTCTGGAAGCACTCCAGAGATCCACAGCTCAGGTGGGACAATCTGTCCACAGGACAAGTATTAGTTGTATACTCTACAAGTTTGGCCTTTATGAAAGAGTGGCAAGAAGAAAACCACTGTTGAAAATCATAAAAGTCCTTTTTGCAGTTTGCCACAAGCCATGTAGGGGACATGTATGGAAGAAGCACCTCTGCTTACATCAAACGAAAACTGATTTTTTGTCCTAATTGCAAAACACAGCATGTCACTGCAAACATACCACTGTGAACCATGGTGGTGGTGGTGGCATCATTTTGTGGGAGTTCTTTTCTTCAGCAGGGACGAGGAAGCTGGTCAGAGTTAATTGGAAAATGGATGGAGCCAAATACAGGACAATCATGGAATTAAACCTGTTAGAGGCTGCAGCAGAGGTTCACCTTCCAGCAGGACAACCCAAAACATCCAGCCAGAGCTACAATAGAATGGTTTAGATCAAAGCAGATCAGTGTGTTAGAATGGTCCAGTCAAAGTCCAGACCTAAATCCTACTGAGAATCTGTGGCAGGGCTTGAAAACTGCTGTTCACAGATGCCAGCTATCCAATCTGTCTGAGTTGCAGCTATTATTTAAAGAATGAACAAAAGCTGTTGTTAGAGACAAACCACAAAAGTCTTGCAGCAAACGGTGTTTCTACAAAGTATTTACTCAAAAGTGATAAACAAATGTACACCACACTTTCCAGATTTGTTTGTAAAATATTTTGAAAACCATGTATCATTTTCACAATTATGGACTACATTGTGTCGGTCTATCACATAAAATCCCAGTAAAACACTCAATTGTGGAAAGGTTAGAGTATGAAAACTTTTTCAGGGCACTGTAAATGTAGTTTTTGTAGAAGTGTTATTGTTGGGCAGTGACATCTGTAATTGTTGTGGGATTTATTTTTCAAATTAAATTGTTTTTTACAAATTAGACTAGAACAGATATACAAATTGTGGTGATTTACACCAAGGACCTGGAAATTCAGCCACAACACAGGAGTGAGCGTCAAAAGGAAAAACGTTTATTAAGGTCAAATGGAATAAAGGTTCTGAATTTGGCTTGTCACTTATAACTCTGCAGGAAGAGAGAACAAGTTGGTAACTTGAACAAGGGTGAGGTGGCAAGTGTTTGATTTGTTCAACTTCCCTAACCTGCAGTGCTGGGAGGCAGCAGCTACGGTGACGTCAGAGAGGGTGAGTGACTGTGAGCACAGGGAAGTAGCCTGATCCTGTGGAGTGGGAGTGTGGGAGCTGAGAGTCCTCTTAGTGTTCCTCTTCAATCTGCTTTCTATTAACACAGCTGTCACAGACACTAAATGCTCCACAATTTGAGATCCAGTAAATGTTGTCAATACTCAGGCAGTGGTCATACACCGAGAGGCAGTTGGAGATGTACCCAGCAGGAGGAAAAAGCGAGTAGTCAGAGATCAGAGCAGAGGTCGTGTCCAGAAATCAGAGCAGTCGTAGAAATCCATCATGGGCAAGGCAAAAAAGGGGTTAGTCTGTGGTCATAAACATTGTCAAAAAACCTATGTGGCAGACAGGGAAAGTGTGCTAGATTTCTACTGGCACAGGGCAGTCAATAATCTAGCAGAAAGATGGAGACTGGTAAGAGCTTATGAAGTGCCGAACACAGGTGAAATGGAGAGGTAATTAGGCTAGGCTCAGAGGTGAGCAGAATTAAACAGTTAGAGCAGAGAGGCATGGCAGCAAGAATATATAAGAATAAAACCAGGCACGGCAAAATGAAAATATGAATCATTACACAAATACTTAAAAACCTACAAAGAACTAAAAAACAAGCTTCAAATAAAATCTACACTCCCCAATCAAAAACTTGGACTGATATGGATTGCAAATTTTAGAAGAACACCAGATTCTTTGTCCCTTTAGCTTTGACTCTTACGTCATTACAAACAGTACAAAGACCATGTACAGTATTTTGTGTTTGTCTCAAAATCCTAATTTCATTTTCTTTTCAGTTTGGATTGAGAAACCTCATTGGTAAGTGTCGGGTGGGGTGGAGAGTGAGGCAAACCCAATGCGCAGACTCATAGCTCCAGTAGCGAAAAAAAACCTGATTTATTTAAAATAAGAAAACAAAACAAAAAGCTGACGTGGCAGCAAAAAAAAAAAACTAAATACAAAACCTTAACAAAATCCAAAACATAGCGAACAGGAGAGGCAAGACAAGAGGGGAACCAGACAGCGCAGTGACAATGGACCAGTGAGTAAGTGTAGGAGATGACCAGGTTTTAAAGACAGGAGGTAGTTAGGAGAAGTGGGCACAGGTGAGTGATTACAAAACTTGGGGCAGGTGTAGATGGGTGTGGCAGGCAAACAGGTGATTGACTGAGGACAAGTGAAATATGAAAGAGAACACAGAGGGCACAGGGAGCAAAAACCCATCTAACAAAACTAAACACAGGAACAACCAAAAACAGGACAATGAACCACCAAAAAAAGAAACTTAAAGAACAACTTAGATAAGAACCCAAATCGTGACAGTACGTACCAAAACGTGTTTGATAAACAAGAAAAGAAGACTACTTGCTTTGTTTTAAAACTCTTTATGATTTGATTTTATTAGTTACCATACAGCCATTTCTCCACCTCATGCCTGCAACAGTTTCCAAAATTAGTTGAAGTGAGGAAAGCTGAGAGCAAGCCACAAGAAATAGGGTTATTATTTCAACCAGATGATTCAACAGATAATTATTGCCAGCTGCTGATAGGTGGGTCATAATGATTTTGCCCATGTGTGTGCTCAAATGTCTGTCTCTTAGCAAAATATCTCATGAGTCACTGGATGAATTTTACTGAATCTTGCAGAAAGAAACATTGAGTGTACATCAACTGATTAACTTTTGAAGTTAGCCTGATTCAAGATGTCTGCCACAGCCAACTGAACTTAAAAAACACAACAATGGGCATAGCTCATTCAATTTGACAGATATCGACGTACATTTTGGTGTGATGTTAGCTGAGATGGATATTCCCAACCTTTGAAGGGGGTCTAAGGTTAAAGATGGAACTATTGTTAAATTATACAAAGAAAGGTTAAGTTATTTTTTTTTTGTTGTTGTTTTTTACAGTTTCACAGTGTGAAAAATAAAACAACCCCATCTTCCCCTTGCTGATTAGACTTCTCTTGGGTTTCTAAAGCTGTCAGACCTTAATAAAGGCTGTGGCTTGTTTATAAACCAGGTGGTTCAAAAGTCAAAGCATTAAAAGCATCTAACTTTTTCCCAACAATTACCACTCCTGAAGTACAGTATGCAACTATCAAAATGTTTAACGTCTATGTTAATAAAAAGAAGGACTATTTAATGAAAAATGTGTTGCAACCAAATAGCAGTTCTTCAAATCAATGATTCTGCATTCACAATATAAAGTGACCAGTTAAAAAATGTGAAATGTCTGCTGGTTTCTTTTGGTTTGTTGTGAAGAAGAACCCAGGAACTGATTATAAAATGTATCAAAGCAAAGACGTGTCAACCTAAAGGATACTATAACCTGAAACCTGTTAATCCCGCTCCTGTTCAGGATGGTATCATAACAGAATCATATGTTTCTGTCCCCCCAAATTTAGGAGTAGTTTCTTACTGTGGCTGTGAAGAAAAATTAGTACGTAAAACTAATTTATACATTTAACTGTGTTAAAGTAAGCTACCTCCTATATTTTTGCATGCAGCCTAATTAAGAACTTAACATTGAGTAATCCCAAGAAGAACACCACATAGGAAAGAGAAGTCCTTTGCAGAGGGATGCCTGAAAGTTCTACCAATTCTTGATTGTTGGAAAATAAGAACACATGTTTTTGACACAATTCATAATTTACATACTTTAGTGTTTAAAAAAATCTCATATCCTGCTTTCGCACATGTGTCTGAATAAAAAATCTGCTTTGGTTTCTGTGGTTTTGAGACCTTGTCTTAGAAGCCAGATTGTCCTCCAATCGGTCAACTGATATAACCAAACAGGCAGTGTGACAATTATTCAGTCTATGTTTGGTACTTATCAATCTAACTACAATCAATCTTGTTTCATGATGATGCCATTAAGTCACACAGGAGAAGTCTGCACTACAAATGAGACATTTCAGGTGGTTCAGGAGCAGCATTCTCTTTTGAAGACAAAATTTTGACTTGGTACTTTGAAACATAACTGTTTTAAAATGCCTGAAGGACTATAAAACACATTTAAGTAATGAGACACATGTAAAATCATAATGCAACTTTAAATGTATCACATTTAAGATCAGTAATCTGGTCATCTGGCTTCATAGTTAACTGAGGTTATTGTTTTGTTTTTAATGTCTTGTTGGATTTTAGGATTTGGGGATATCGAAAGTGGGTCATATGAAGAGAATTCTCCAGGGAACTAAGGAGCTGGCCAAGGCCTCTATGGTTGACCTCTGACCAGAGAGCAAAAGCTGCTGGAGAAGGGAAACAATCAACCCCCTAATGTGAGCAGACACATTTGAGAACACCGCACGCAGTGAGAGAGCAGTCAGGTATTCAAAGAGAACTGGATTTGTATCCCTCTGTTCAGAAAGCCTTTGTGATGTTGTGAACAAGAAGCATTTAAATTTATTTGTGCTTTGGTGCCAAAATGAAGAACTCTGAGGGAGGTTTGAATGGAAGTCATGGAGCTTCACAATGACAACAAAAGCAATTTCTAAGTTAAAAACAACTCTCACAGCACACAATTAGATATGCAGCCAACCAGTCTGATGACCAGTCTTGAGCTGTGACAAACTAGTAGCAAAATTAGAACTTCTATGATTGTTGGGTTGGGTTGTGTGAACTGCAGATGTTCACACAGCCAACTTGTGTGAACACAACTTGCATTAAACATTAACGCAAGTCAAGTTCTGTAGTGGCACAAGTTAAATATCACTTCTTCTGTAGGTGTGGAAAGTATGGGACGCTGCTGCATGCTCTGCTTGCTCATTTTTAAGTATCTTTAATTGCATGATTAATGTTTTCACTTTATCTGTGCTAAATAACATTTAAACGAGTTTTACATGACTTATTAAGTATTGTAAGGTCATTTGTTACTACTGAAAGCATCCTTTTACGTCTAAAAATTAAGTTTTTTTTTTGTTTGTTTTACTCTTTAGTTTCAATTTAGGAGCCACGTTAGCTTGGTGGCCAGTGCTGTGGTCTTGTAATCCTGAGTCTGCAGGTTTGAGCCTGGGTTAGGAAGGCCATCCAGTATAAAACAATTGCCAAATCTTTTGTGCAAGTTTGTTTGCTTCCCCCTGCAGAAGGGGGAAGCCAAAAGACAAGCAACAACAACTTTTTAGTTTTTAATTTATTTTGCCTGCATGATGGTGATGTGTCCAAAATTTTTGTCAAGTGC
Source organism: Kryptolebias brasiliensis (assembly GCA_028566095.1). Lineage (NCBI taxonomy): Eukaryota > Metazoa > Chordata > Actinopteri > Cyprinodontiformes > Rivulidae > Kryptolebias > Kryptolebias brasiliensis. The sequence continues at coordinate 25,403,631 of JAOXNZ010000188.1, read as the reverse complement.
CATTCTCACAGTCATTTGGTGTAAAATGTGCTTTATTGGTTGTATCATAAGACGTTTTTGCTGAGTTCTGAATAAATGAAGTTAGTGTCCGTAAGCTGACTTGTTCTCTCTGGGTGTAAAATACATTGCCTTGAAAAAGTACACATATTCCTTGAATTTTTCTACATTTTGTCATGTTACAACCATAAACTTTAAAAAACTTTACACTAATTTTATGTGATAAATCAATATAAATTAGTGTTAAGTGTAGTGTAACAGTGAAGTGGAAGCAAAATGACACGTAGTTTAAGAATTACTAACCCATTCCATTGTAGCTCTGGCTGGATGTTTTTGGTCATTGTCCTGCTAGAAGGTGAACCTCCACCCCAGTCTCAAGTCTTTCTTTCTCTAACAGGTTTTTTTCCAGGATTGTCTTGTACTTAGCTCCATCCATCTTCCCATGAACTCTGACCAGCTTCCTGTACTTGCTGAATAAAGCATCCCCACACTATGATGCTACTACCACCATGTTTGTCTGTAGGAATGGCACATTCAGGGTAATGCGCAGTGTTGGTGTTTTGCATAAAGTTCAGTTTTGGTCTGAGCAGAGCTCTTTCTTTCACATGTTTGCTGTATCCCTATGTGTCTTGTAGCAAATTGCAAATAGGACTTTTATTTTCTTTCAGCAATGGCTTTCTTTTTGGCACTCTCCCATAAAGGCCAGATTTGTAGGGGGAGACTAAAGGGTCTGTTATACTCCATAAGAAGTCAAGAAGTCAGTTTAAGGTCACGTGGTTGCAAGATCTTCATTTTCGCACACACCTCCATAAGACACTCGGTTCAGAACTCCTGGAAAGCTCCTCCCTCCTCCTACATTTTTAAAATGGGTTTCTTTCTGCCGGCTTCTCAACTCTCCTGTCCTTGTACAGATTTTGGCTTAACTTAACATCCATCCATCCATTTTCTTTAACCGCTTCTCCATTCCGGGGGCAGCCGGTGCCTATCTCCAGCAGTCACTGTGCGAGAGGCGGGGGACACCCTGGACAGGTCGCAAGTCCATCGCAGGGCCATAAACAATATGGAGACAAACAAGACAAACAACCATTCACACTCTCACTCACACCTAGGGGCATTTTTTTTTTTTTTTTTTTAAAGGAAACCGGAGTACTCGGCGTAAACCCACGTGTGCACAGGGAGAACATGTAAACTCCATCCAGAAAGGCCCCAGGATGCGAACCTGCAACCTTCTTGCTGGGAGGCGACAGTTCTAACCACTACGCCGCTGTGCCACCACTTAACTTAACAGATATTTTTTATTAAACAAACTGAAAAGTATACACCGTTTGGCATTTGCAAATTTGACAGTGCACAATAATGAGCGAACAAAAGGAACGTGTCCCTATGCTGCCTGGCCGAGGTGTACTTCCTCTCAGCCACCACAGCCACAAAGAGCCGCCTGTGTCTCAGTATGGTCTCCTCCCTGCACAATAACTGCGATATCTCCTTCCACAAGTTCTTTGTCAACTGACTATCTTTTTAAGTTCATAAGTTTATAAGTTTTGCTGGAACAGTTGTAAAGACAGCTGTATTTTCTAACAACCTCTGCCAGCTACTTCTCAGCGAGCAGTAGAAGCAAAATGACTATTAAAACTCACTGGCTTTTCCATATAAACACAGCCACAGCAACTTTTGACCAATCACACAATACTTGGCGCAAACCCCTGTGATTTTGTGACTTCTTATGGAGTATGATGGAGCCCTAATAGATGCCCTGTGGACGATTGTACCACAGGAACTGTGGATCTCTGCAGCTCCTCTAGAGTTACCATGGACTTCTTGGCTGCTTCTCAGATTAATTCTCTCCTGTCAGTTTAGGTGGATGGCCTTGGTAGGTTTGCAGTTGTGTCGTACTCTTTCCATTTTCAGATGATAGATAGAACAGAGCTCTGTGCAATGTTGAATGTGTAGAATATTATTTTATAACCCAACCCTGCTTTACACTTCTCAAAAACTTTATCCCTGACCTGTCATCTGTGCTCCTTGGTTTTCATGATGCTGTTTGATCACTAATGTTCTGTAACAAACCTCTGAGGGCTTCACAAAACAGCTGTATTCATACTGATTGAATTACACACAGGTGGACTGTATTTTACTAATGAGGTAACTTCTGAAGGCAGTTGGTTGCTCTGGATTTCAGTTAGAGGTATCAGAATAAAGGGGGATGCATACAAATGAATACCACGCTTTTCAGATTTTTATTTTTAAAAAATTTTAAAAATCCCAGTGAAATACTTTGAAGTTTGTGGTTGTAATGTGACAATATGTAGAAAAGTTCAAGTGGAGTGAAGATTCTTTTCCAATGCACTGTAAGTACCAAAGTGAATGTTTTCATAAAACCAGTAGGCTCTTAGGTTTTACTATAATTTAGATTAAGAAAATGTTTTGTTTTAGACAGAGAAAAGAGCTTTTGGTCTGGTGCAAGACACATATAGTTTAGAATAGATGATTTTTTTAAGTCATATCTAAAAGTCCTTTTTCACTTCTTGCTTTTTGCAAGCCCAAATTATCATTTTAAAATATAGAACTACCATTTCACCTCAATTTTTGGACCTTTTGACGATTTAACACAGTTTTAACACTAATACAGTTAGATATATGGGTTTTAAATATGTAATGAAGCAGTTGATTTGTAGCCTGCATTGTATTTTTAAGTTCAGTTTTTGTTCTTCAATTTACATGTTGATAAAACACAACTTTTACCTTTTTGTTTCTTTAAAACTGGTGGCATAACAGGGTATATTTGTATAGTGATGCTTCGTTTGTACATGCATATGAGCTGTACATATAGTATACAAGTGTATGCAAACAGTGTAAGTGTTGTAGTCTAATGCATTTGTAGTTTGCTGACATGACAATGCTTGCCATGTCAGCTAACCCACTGGCTTGTGTATATTACACCATAAGAGTTGTGTACAGTTGATTTTGGTCAAATATCTTGTAAACGACAATGCTATTGTATTTTTAATGATCGTGCAATATCTGATCTATTGTTTTTCTCTGTGAAGTTTTTCAACATAGGAAAAGACTTTGAATGAGGGTTATATTTTTTTTACTCTTGCAGTTGTATTCATACTTTGAGGATTTTAAAATAAGACTCACAGTTCTGCTTTTTCCTACAAATTTCTTCCAGTGGTTCACTTGTTTGTGATTTGCTCCTCTGTGCTTCCAAGATAAGTCACTAAAGTAGGATGAATGAGTTTAGGCAGACTTGGCTGTTGTGTTACTATGTATCATATTGTTCTTTTTTTTTTTTTTTTTTTAACCTCCTGAGTCTCTAAAAATAATAATAATATTCACCACAAATCAAACAACCTTGGTAAATAGTGTACATGCTAACACTAACAGTCTGACTCATTAGCAAGGAAATGAAAGTAGTCCACAGTTGAAGTTGATCGTTTCTTGGAGATTTAAAATTATAGTTTACATTATAGTTTGTTTCATTATGGTTACAGTTCATTTTAAGGATTTTTTTTTTTCATATTGTTCTTGAGTTCATTACAACATTGGCATATTGTCTGTCATGTCAGCAATTGCACACTTATTATTATAAATACATTCCCTTTAAAAAGAAAAAAAAGTTGGAGCAGTATGAAAAATCAAATGCAGGTTGTATTTACACAAAATATTTTATGTTTTGCTTTCTTCAAAATGTATTTTTCTTCTTCTTTTGGCATCTTCCTTTAGAGGTTGCCACAATGGATTATATGCCTCCATCTAATCCTTTCCTTAATATCTTCATCTGTCAAACTAACCCTTTTCATATTCTCATTCACTTCATACACAAAACTTTACAATATCCTATGTGCAAAAGGTCCAATATTTCAACTATCCTTCCACCTCTCCGGGCTCTCTTCCACCCTTTCCAAACTCTTACTACACATCACAATGTTGTCTGCAAGCATAGTCCATGTGAACATAACCACTGCAAATGTTTATTTATTTATTTTATTTGTTAAAAAGAATCTTCATGTATTTCCACCCTGTAAAACAACCAAAAAAACAAAAAAATAAATACAGAAAGGTAAAAGAGCAGGAAAGTTTTTAACCACTTTTAATATTTCTGTTCCTTCTCAAAACACTTTCAGACATTTCCTAACTCTGTATTGTGGAGCTGACACTTCTCCAGGGGATTCTGTTAGGATTGATGATGAGATCACTGCTGTCTTGCTTAGACCTGCTCTCTTCATATGGTGAAATCCTCCAGTTGTATTGAATTATTTAATCCTTTAATGTATTGAATCCTGGTTAGACCTCCAATGAGAGTTGGAGGTTTGATTCCTGGTAGCAGTCACAAGTTGAAGTGTCCCTGGGAAAAACTCCTCATTGGCTCAGATGTGTGCCCCATCGGCATATAAATGGAGTTTAAAGCACTGATTAGACTCTATAGAATTATTTATTTAGATTAACTTCGTAGAGATGTAGTAGAGTGCTGTATGAATGTGTGTGATGGATAAATGAGGGCACAGATTGTGTTGTAAAGCGCTTTGAGTGGCCTGGTTGGCTAGAAAGGTGCAATATAAGTACAGACCATTTACTATTGTAGAGGAGAAAACATGTAAATTCCAATTTTTCTGAAAGAAGTATTGTTTTTGAAAAGTTAAATGATTGTTTCACATTCTCAAAGACTGAGTTATTTATTGATACAGCTTTTATACTAAATTATGATTACAGCTACATGCACATTTACATTACATCACATTTTTAATATAGAAATTATAGTGCTTAAAGTGTTTCCCGACCTGTATTGCAGCCTGAAATACTGAATGCATGTTAATGAATGGCAGAAAGTTGAAGAGACAAAACATAAAGTATCTTAGGTTCATACATCTCCAAGGTCATAAAAATGAGAATTACTGGGTGTGGGGGG
>JAOXNZ010000188.1:25359522-25370590 GCA_028566095.1 Kryptolebias brasiliensis | reverse complement strand
AATGTAATCTGATCCATACAAATTTTTTACTTGAATGCTACTGCATCACATGGTTTTAAACCCTTCAAGAAAACTTTGATCAAACAAACAAAAAAGGACAAAAACCACAAACAGCGCTTCTCCCATCAGCAGAGGTAATCAACCTTAATAACATAAATTTCTGATACCCTTTCTCGATTTGTTCTTGATCATCAATTTTTCCAATGATGTAAAAGGAGGCTTGTTACGATTGCTTTGGTTCGCTTTCACAAAGCTGATATTTAAAATAATGTTTTTTATCTAGCTTATACTTCAATTGTAACTCCCCAAAAGACTTGAATACATCTGACTTTAATGGGTAAAGGTCATTAATTGTTTGAAGCCCTGCAGATGTCCACAACCTGAAAAGTTGCATCTGCTCTTCCTGGAGCAAAGAACTGATTACCCTAAAATGAACTAAATTGTGACATAAAGTCTGATTCTTTAAAAAATTTTCTAACAACATACCACACTTTAATCATGTTTTTTAGAATAGGATTTGTAGTTTGTTTCTGTAGTCTTACTGCAGTGTCAGAGTACATGAAAGAGGGAAGAGGTACCTTCAGACATTGTGAGATTCCATTTCTACCCAGTGTGGATTGTCTTTGTTTGAGAAGTAGATTGATTGATTGATTTTATTTAAATGGGACAGTGCATATTAATGAGCGTACAATGTTGTCGTAACTATACCGGTGGTGGGGCCTTACCCATTAAAGACTTATAAATAAGACAATCATTTTTAAATAATTGGAAATTCTCAAAACTTAAGAAGTTATATTTGTCTAAAATTAGGCAAATATGATATGACTGTGGCCTCCTATCAAATGCTTTAATTGCTTTTTTGTAAAGCTGTTTAATAGGTTTTAATGCAGTAGCACAAGCAAACGACCATGTTGTGAACCAATATTCAATGTGTGATAAAACCATACAGTTAAGGTAAGATTTAGCAGCCTCTATTGAAATAAGAGGCCTAATCTGTTTGAAGTTTTGTAGGTTAAAGTTGACCATTTGAATGACCTTTTTTATGTATTTTTTTTAACGTAAGCTTTGAGTGTAAAATTAAGCCAAGGTATTTAAAATGGGTGTCTAGCTCCAGTTCCTCTCCCTCCAGAAAGACATAAGATCTGCTCAGTGATGTTGGTTGTTTGGTGATCCTGCACTTCACAGACTTTTTAGTAATCATCATGCAGACAGTTTTTTGGGGGGTTTAGTAAGGGACAGGCATCTCACAGCCAACTATGTATTTTTGTCAGAGCAACTCTAAGAATTGTGCCAGCTGTCTTCGTGTCTTTTCCTTGTGTGAAAATTACTGCATCGTCCACATACATCAATCAATTAAGGTCGTGGCAAGCATCTGGGAGTTCATTAAAATACAGGGAAAATATTAAAGGTCCCAGAATAGAGCCCTGCGGAACTCCAACATTATATTTAAGGCGGGAGGATTTGACACCATCTACAGTAACACATTGAGTTCTGTTTGCTAGATAGGATTTAAACCATAGAACATGATAGTCTTTAATTGTGTAGCCCAGTCGTAAAATTTAAAATTGGGACACTCTATCAAATGGTAAGTAGAGTAAGGAGAGACAAAGCCTAGGCCTTCCATTATTCCATATGAACCCTACAGTATTTTTTTTTTCAACCATGCGAACAATTCGGGAGGAGGTGGCAGGGGAATACTTTGAAACAGGAAAAGTATGTTTGGTAGTATACTCATTTGTAGAATATTGACTCTTCTCAGTATGGATATAGGTAGGGATGTCCATCTATTAATTGAGGCATTCACTGTTTTTATTAAATACTCATAATTAGTATGAACTACCTGTTCCAGTTCTGGGACAATCTGAACACCTAGATAGTCAAAACTTTCCACTACCTTAAATTGAGCAGTCTCGCATATAGGATTAGTCCTTTCATTTACATTTAATAACAGAATAGAGGATTTAGTATTATTCACTTTGTATCCTGAGATTTTCCCAAGCTTATAGATCCCTTCCAACACTGCCAGTATAGACGTTCTTAATTTTGTCAGAAACAAAATGACATAAGAGAAGAAGAGATTCTGGGCTCTGTAGGCCCCACTGTAATTCCCGAAATTTGTGAATGCATATGAATAGCTGTCGCTAATGGCTCAATCGCTAGCAAAATAAAAAGCAAGTAAAACATCCCTGACGACAACTCTTCTTAATTTTAATTGGCTTTGAAAATATTTTGTTAGATACAATTTCTGCTGTTAGGCTCTTATATAATATTAGGACCCATTTTCTGAAGTTACTTCCACAACCAACCCTTTCCAGTATATTAAAATGATGGGGCCACTTGACCCTATCAAAGACCTTTTCTGCATCCAACGATAGAAGTGCAGTATCTTGAGCCTTTTTCTTTAACCAGATAACATTCAATACCATTTTTACATTATGATGTCCTTGCCTTCAATTATAAACCCATTCCCTATTTATTTAGTCTGGCAGTACATAAGAGAGTTTACAGATGGTTTTAAGATCAGAATTGAGTAAACTGATAGGTCTCAGATTTTCACACTTATTGGGAGGTTTACTCTGCTTTGGCAGCAGAATAATTAAGGCACCATTCATGGAGGCTGCAAGGTTACCTTTTACAAATGTCTCTGTAAACATATCTAATAAAGGTGATAAAAGTTTGTCCTTAAATTTTTTATATAGGTCAATGGGAATACCTTCTGGTCCCGCTTGTTTATAAACAATTTTGAATTTTGGATACTAGTTTTGATGAGATTACAAAATCTATTTGTGAGTAGGTCTGAGATGTTGCTGAGTGGCATGAATAGGCTTTACATCGATAGTGTAATTCCCTAAAAATGTCTAACAATTGAAAATCTTTCATAAACCTTTGTATAGTCTTTCTACACTTTTTATTTGACTGGTCATTTCCCTTGGATCTATCCGCATCTGTGTTAAAGGTACAGTTGAAATCCCCAGCAATCACTTATCTTTGATAACATTTTTTACATGAAATGTAACAGATTCATGGATAAGAGTCATAACTCCTCTTGCTCGAGATGAGAATGCTGTGGTACATTACCCCACCACCTCCTACTAATCCTCTCTGTCTTCCTCCATAAGGCGTGTCTCCTGCAGGAATATTATTTTTGAGTCAATATCTTGTAATTTATTGATAACTTGTTTGACCTTTTTAAGGCACTGTAAGCCCCTGCAGTTCCATACAACGAATTTAAGGCTTAGTGCTTGCGACATTTGAAGCATATTAAAATACTGAAATCAGAAAAAAATGTTTACCTCGTAGTATAAGGATTTTTTTTCATTGAGAAGCTTAACAACCCAGGATACTAGAACTCATATCCAACACCACAAACCTATATTACTCCCTTTGACCCATCCCTGTGGGTACCCCTCCAACAACTGTTTGTCTAACGCTATTGCATGTGTCCGCTCCACCCTCATTGACCAAAACAGTTATTACTGTTGCTGTTTGCTATTAATAGCAATAATTTAACTACCCTTTAAAACAAATTTTCTCCAATGTGTTTACTTTAGCACGTGAAATTTCTATCTCGTCCTGTGCAACCGCAATGCACGTTTCCGTTTGTGTTACTCGCTGGATACAGTCATTTACATCTTTTCTCCGATACTTAATGGACCCCACAACTTCATCAAATCTAGAGGAGAACTTTTTTAATGGAGTTAACCACGGACAGTGTTTCGTCCATCTTGTTGCTCTGAGTTTCCCATTTCTCCTCCTTTCCTGACACCACCATTGTAACAGAGCTAGGGCTAGTGTTAGCCTTCTCCACTTCACCTCGAAGATGATAATCTTTTAGCTTGGGCTGCTTTGATTTTTCACTTACTACTTGGCCAATTCTTGCTGTTTTAGGGATTATTCAGTCCAAATGATAGCACAAACACTGTAATTTGTTGGGCAGAGAAGGATTTTAAGAAGATAATTTGGCACAAACAGCTACAGTAATTAACACGTCTTTTCACATGGCCGCCATAACCGGAAGTCGTTATCTGTTTTTAATTGAAGAACTACTGGTTCATGATCTGAGATTGTAGCTGGGTTAATATGAGAAAATTGGACCTTACCTATATCTTGTTTTGAAACACAGAAGAAGTCAATTCGAGAGTAATTGCACTCCAAATGTAGTCCAGATCTAAAAGTGAAATCCCAGTTTCTTGGGTGATGGTAACGCTATGGATCTTTCAGTCCCACTTCATTCTTCATGGCAGTCAATGCTCTTGATTTTTTAGAAACCAGACCTAAATCAGGGGGGAGTTTATCAATTTTGGGGTTAAGAACACAATTAAAGTCCCCTGCTATAACTATCATTCCTTTTGCATTTCCTACCAATAGTGATGCTATATATTTAAAAAATTTGGGGTTGTCGTCATTTGGGCCATATATATTTAAGAATGTTATCTCAACTCCTGAAAGTGAACCTACAACCATAATGTACCTACCTTAATCATTATTTACTTGTTTTTCTTTTACAGTTTTGTTAAATAGTATTGCCACTCCTCTTTTATTCCCAGATGGAAATGAAGCACTACAGACTAAATCTACCCATTCTCTTTACAATTTTTTTATGTTCAGTTAACGACAGCTGGGTTTCTTGAATAAATGGATTTTTTTTAGTTGCCCTAAAAAGTTTTTCTGCTTGGTTGGGTTGTTAAGGCCAGTTATATTATAACTAACTAATAACAAGACAGTCATATTTTGGAGGTGTTGTATGACTCTGAAATCTATTCATTAGAGGTGGTCTTTTCTTACATGAACTTAAAACATTAACCAGGAAATTAAAAACTATTATCTGAATAGAATTGAACAGAAAAAAATATTTCAAATTCCATCTGAAAAATAGAACTTCCAGATTACCAACAGACCCCCTGTAATTAGTTATGGAGGCCTGGTGAGGCTGATCCTCCCCGGTATGTTGCACTAAGTGCCATAAGGGCTAATGTTGTTTTCCTAAATCAGGGGTGTGCTCCTGCCTAAGTATTAAGCTATAGGTGATACAGTTATGGGTAGCTCTCTGCACACAGAACCCATTTTCTTCATAATACACAACCTATTACATCTTTTCTGACTGAAGTCTCTCAAAATATAAAATAGAACAACAGCTTAATAGGTTTGTACTTATATTATGGGCTTCAGTATTAACAGTACTTTACTCATCCTGCTCAGTAAGGAATGCCTTCAGGTCGGTCCCAGATAGTGGCGTTGCATCTTTTTTCTTCCTTCCGCTGCGTACACTCTGCTGAAGTTGCCATTTATCCCTCAGTAGTTCCCGTTGACACATCTCTCCCTATTCAATCTGCACATTAATTCCCAAATCCCGCACCATGAGACGTTCTTCCACAAAAGTCTCAAATGTCTTCTCTCATGACTGTAGATATCTTCAGTTGTGCGAGATATGGGTATCTTGGACGTATTCCCTTTTCTTTAAGTTGCTTGACACAACACACTTCACCTCTCCTCCTTTGCTGATCTGCAACCCCTTTAACATAACTTCTTGGCTCCAGGCCTGCTCTTGAACATGTTCTTTGACTGTGTAATCTAGAAAGCGCACAATGATGGAGTGAGGAGAGACGATTAGTCTATGTGGTTTAACAGCCAGGGATCAATGTGCTCGTCCTATATTAAAAATTCCATGTTCAATGGGAGTTTCAGAGCCTCTAACAGAAGTTGTTTCACAAACACTTTAGTATCTTTACGTTCAATGTCTTCTGGCACTTAGTATATTCTTATATTATTCTGTCTGAGCCTGTTTTCCAGATCTTCACATTTAGCTGCCATTACAACATCTCTTTCAATTAGGTGTCATAGTGACCTCTTTTGTCTCTGTCCTCTGTCTATATGATTTATTTCAGACTCCATCTCCCTAATTTCGTCTCTCCATCGACTCAATCCATTCTTTCACCTGAGATATGGATTTCTTCATTGAGGTCCGAGTGTCATTGTGCTCTTGTCTGTTTTCTGCCCGATGTTCTCTTTGAGAAGCATAACATTGTCAGCTATGTTGACTTTGTTATTGTTAGCGCTCATCACATCAGTGCTAGCCTGATTGCATGTTGGCATATTTTTCTTCTCCTTTGTTACAACTTTTTTCTTGGTGCCTTTGCCGACTTTCCCCGACAAAGCTATTAAATTACTTTTAGAGGGGTGTGGTCGTCTACTTACTGTTGTTTAATGAAGTATGGGCATTTACTACAGGGTTCTGCAGAGCAGGAAACTCTCACTGCCACCTCCTGCATCTCCCAACCGGAAGTCCCAGGTATAGTTTCTATTGAAAGAAAGACAAAGAAAAACACATTATTGCTATTTGCAATATTTGCAATAACTAAACTTTAATCAGGTCTAATTTCCAAAAATTAGAATTTATCTTAGGGAGTGGACCTGAGTATCTGACCAATCACATGTAATTGTCACAAATGATACAAAAGGTTTGGCGTGTTGTGCATTCAGAGATGCTCTTCTGCATACCTCGGTTGTAACGAGTGGTTATTTGAGTTTTTGTTGCCGTTCTATCAGTTTGAACCAGTCTGGCCATTCTCCTCTGACCTCTGGCATCAACAAGGCTTTTGCGCCCACAAAATTGCCACTCACTGGATATTTTCTCTTTTTTGGACCATTCTCCGTAAACCCTAGAGATGGTTGTGTGTGAAAATCCCAGTAGATCAGCAGTTTCTGAAATACTCAGCCCAGTCTGTCTGGCACCAACAACCATGCCACGTTCAAAGTCACTTAAATCACCTTTCTTCCCCTTTCTGATGCTTGGTTTGATCTACATGCATTGAGTTGCTGCCATGTGATTGGCTGATTCGACATTTGCGTTACTGAGCAGTTGGACAGGTGTACCTAATAAAATGGCCGATGAGTGTGTATATATAGTAGTTATTTGTCCTACCTTGTAAAGTTCCGTCTCGTTAAAGTTACTCTATTTTATGAAGCAACTAGAAGCAGTGCAAACCTCTGCCAAGGCCACAATGTGATTTAAAAAATAGCATGATTTGGATCACCACCAAAATTTAATCCATTGTTTTTGTGACAACCCAAACATGTCTTGAAAATTTCATCCAAATCTGTTTATCAGTTTTTATGTGATCTTGCTAATAGACTGACCAACGGACACAACCGACAACACCTAGATGGCAGAGGTAACAAAAGTGTTACATGTAGGAGCACGGAGAAGTTTCTAACAACCTTCACCTTTGACCCCATGAACCTTGAAATCAAAAGGCATTATGTTTGACCCATGAGGTGTCCAGCTGTGCAGTTTGACATTCCTGTGTTACACTGTTGCATAGTTGGAGCACTAGGTAAACTGTGATGTTGACCTTTGACTGCCCACAACCTTGAAATCAATGGTGATCACCCTTGACCTAAGAGGTGTCCAACTGTGCAGTTTAATTTTCTTCCATAATGTGGTTGCATAGTTGAAGCACAAGGTCATCTGTGACTTTGACCTTTGACCTAATCACCACTAAAATTTAATCACTTGTTCCTTATACCATGTTTGACATTTCCTGAAAATTTCATGAAAATCCATTCATACCTTAAGTAATGTTGTGCACAGACAGACAAACAGATGCTACCGAAAACATAACGTCCTTGGTGGAGGTAATAATAGTTAAAACTTACAAAGTACAATTTACATGTACAAAATACAAATGTTGTTTCAAACAATTTTATGGACATGTGAAAACCTAATAAATTAAAGACCTAACATTCCATATTGTTCCTTTCATGCCAGAGTTTGACTAAGGTCATCTGATGTTGAAAAATGAAGTGCGAGGAGTTTTAGTCAAACCTTGAAAATACCATTATGTGCAGTCTATATTCACTTTCAGTCTATATTATGTGCAAATATCATGAGATGTCCGCTCAAAGTATGTGTTGTGAATGACTCAGTTACTATCACATCAAATTTTAGCTCACTATCTGTAAAATTGTTGCGTTTTTTGTCATTTTTGTCTTTTCTAAAGTGAGTTGGCAGTGGCAACCATCTTGAACTTATTTAAAAGAATACTCTTCTTTTTAAATCAGAATCAGTCATTTTCGAACCTAACTCGTAAGCTTAATGGACCCAAGAAAATGGGTAACCTCACTGTTTACATCTGACTTTCATGTTTTCTATTTATAGTCCTGTGTAGAATGGCAGATTCTTTCTCAGTCTACTACATTAATGAAAAGGTCCTTTTTAAAGGAGTAGAATGGAAACTAGTGGTCAGCAAAAAAGTTTTTTTCTGTTTGTTTCTAGTACAGATTTTGTGATGAGGGAACCTTTGTCTTTCATAACCCACTTGTCTAAGAATCTCTTTTTCATCATTTTAATCTGATGTAAACTGTAAGTTATTGTTAAAGTTGTTCAAGAAAGTGATACATTTTTCAGTTCTTCACATTTTTCATTCTGAGTGCAAAAAATAACATAAATCTGTACCACCTTATAATTTTAGTCATGAGTGTGTTTCTCACTCAGTAAAAATAAAACATTTCTTTCAAAATACCCCACATACAAATTTGCATAATTTGGTGCACAAATAGTACCTTGTAGTACCAGAAACTTTCAACTAAAGTTCATCTTTGAAACTAAAATAGTTATTTTCCATAACAAACTCTGCTAAATAAAGAATGAGTTCATATGGAGGATGAAATGTAGTCCATTCTTGCAAATAAAATTGAAAAGACTCTAAACCACCTTCATTGGGTGTATTATTATACAAACTCTGGCTGTCTGAGATCTTATCAATAAAATCAGTGGAATCTTTGAAGTAGTCTGGAAGGGTCTGTACAATAGGTTTTATTTAAACATTTATAAACTTTGACAATGGAGACCACAAAGAGTCTGTCTGTGACAGTGACACAACATGGACAGTCAACAAGTGGCGTCTACATTTTGGGCAGAGTATAAATTACAGGACAAATGGGACATTTGCAGTATAGAAAATTCTAACAGGAAAACACTGCTGCCCCAATTAGAATAAGAGAGGAATATTCCTCATATGTTTTAAAGAACTGTTCATTATAAACACTGACAATATTTTATTATGTATTATAATACTGTATATAATACTAATATTGTATGTCGATGGTTAGAAATCAGATAAGCTGTTTAAGTTGGGACAGAAAGATCTGACACTTTTACTCCACAATCAAGAGGTTTTGTTTGTTCTGATTCTGTTCTATAATGTGCAGGTCACTTGACTGATCAAATCAAATGTTATTACATGTTTTTTTTTTTAAGTATATAGGTACTGGCAAATTAAATCTAATAACTGTTTAATGGTTGTCTCAGGAAATTCAGACAACATATAAAAAAAACTCGATGTGGTTCTGATGATGTTGCACAATCCAATATTTTAAAAATTTCTGAATGCTTGTGATTCTATTCAAGTTTAAATTAAAATAGATCCCTGAATAAACACTGTTTGTGATTAAATTTGACATTATATGCCAACATTTAATCAACACCTAAATATGGCGCAATGACTGACTTTAGATAAAAACTTTTTTTTGTTTGTGTGATTTTATTTTCATGTGATTTGAGATTCAGATGCTTATTTTAAATGTTGCATTGACTGTAACAACTGTGATGATTAGGGATGTAATGAGACATTGATCTTACAAGACTAGATGAGACAAGATACTGGGTTCATGAGCGAGACAAGATTTTTAACATTATTTTAAGGAAAAAATATTTTGCCACAAACTCTACTGACTGGCCTCTCTCTTGTCTGATTTCTGATGAATCTCTCAGACTGTAGAATGGTGCTTTGACAATACAAGATTTTCTAACTTCTCATTAAAGCTGTATGATCTTCAAATCATTTTCACAAGGGGTGACAGTTTCCAACTTGATGACAAACCCCATGATGTTTTAACCCTTCTGTGGCCTTTGGGTCAAATTGACCTGAAGTTACAAAGGCTTATCCACCTGTCTTTGTCTTTCTCTCTCCTTTGAGGGCTTCAGGATGGGTAATCTTGTGAGATCTTGTCACACAAGATCTCATTACACCCCTAATGATGACATATAGATGTTGATAACCCTCTAAACTCAACACCCAGGAACCATTAGGTTGTCCTTTCCACCCCCTGAAACCAGTTGTTTAAACAGGGCTGTACAGACAGGGCTGAAGGGGAAACTGTTAAATGGTAAATGGACTGTACTTGCATAGCACCTTTCTAGCCAACCAGGCTACTCAATGTACTTTACAACACAATCTGCCCTCATCTACCCATCCACACACACATTCATACAGCACTCTACTACATCTCTAGAAAGCTAATCTGAATAAATCATTCTATAAAGACTAATCAATGCTTTAACCTCCATTCATACACCAATGGGACACACATCCGAGGCAATGAGGAATTCAGTGTCTTGCCCAGGGACACTTCAACAGGTGTCTGCTTCCAGGAATCTGTTGTACTGTATCTCTGTTTCTTCACCAAATCCTGTCTTAGACATTTCATCACAAGAGATTGTGTCAGCCTGTTCAAAATGGAATATAACATTTCTCCCTTAAATTTTGACCTGAGATAAATCTTGAAGCCCTTTTGGCTGACTCTCTAGACTTTGCTTTGTTGCATGGTTAAATTTTTTTCCAAATTTGTCAACAAGTCCTCCTTTGGCAATTTAAATCAGTATGTGAAATAATTTTAAACTGTACATACCTGTGCATACATTCAAGGATCCACAGTTCACACCGCATAAAAATAAATAAATAAATAAATAAGGAACTGCAGGACTCATCATAACTGTTGTAGCTAGATTAAATTTTTAACCCCACAAAACAACAATTGGAGGATGAAGTTGATTCATCACAGGGAACTCTTTATCATATTTTTACATCAATATTTACACTGAATAAGGAAGAAACCAAATTTTGTCTTTAAGGTTTTATTACAAAAATAATCTAAATCATGAAAATAGAATTAACAATAAACATTTAAGTCAAAACAACAAAAATAGGACTAAATTACTAAATAAAAAATTTAAATCAACAATGAACAGTTAAGAAGACACAATGATAAGAAAATAGTAATAATTAGT
>JAOXNZ010000188.1:25348328-25359422 GCA_028566095.1 Kryptolebias brasiliensis | reverse complement strand
ATTTGCACGTTACTGCAGCTCAATACAGGAGAGGGTGAGATAAAATAAAGAAGAAAGATAAATAAAAGGAAGGAGGAGAAAAAAAACCCACTATACACATATAATATATGATAATGCACATATACACATATGTATATATATGTACGTACATACATATACACACATACATTAACCAAATATACATATACACCAACGAACACTATATATACAGATAACAGTAGTTTTGATAAAACATTAGATTTGAAACAGATATTTATCAGTTTGCATAATTTAAAATTAAATAGCCAGATCCAAAATCGCTTCTTCTTTTATATTTCTCATCACACAGGGTCAAAGGTGCCTCATCGAATCAGAAGCTGCGGAGGGACCAGTTGTCACATTGTGTTTGGGGAACTTGAAAGCTGCTCAAGCCTCAACAAGACCGCAACAAGGACCCAGAGCACATTGAGGGTCAGAATCAGCAAAGAGGCACCTGATGCAGCAGAAGTCAGGCGATAGCAAACTGATACAAAACGTTATTTTTCACTTTAAGTTTCTCCTTGTGTTTTTTTCTTTATCTTTTGTCTTTTGGACTTACAAAGACAAAAACACTGAGCAACAATGTTTTTCTCAAGTACAAAAAGGTCTTCACACAATGAACACAAACAAGCTACAAACCAACAGCAAAACAAACGAAATTGTAATCACCCACCAAGGCTTTCTCTTCAGTTTATCAAACAAAGTTTGATAACAACTAGGACTTTTAGACCTTGGGGGTGGGCAGAAAGGCTTTATCTCACCCTGTCCAAAGATGTTTTTACTCACAACTGAGTACTGTTCTCCTGTAAGACAAAAGAGGTAATATTTGTTTTAAAAAAAAAAAACGGCAGATTAACAAAACACTTGTATAATTTTCATGTTGAATATTTGCACACAAATAATGATCAATCATTTCTCATATTTCAAAAGCTTAGTAATCAAATAAACATATCTAATTTTAGCAATGAATCATGTTTTTTTCCACAAGCCTTATGAAAGCATGTAAACAATCAACGAATAACTGATTAGATGTCCACAAATGTATGCACGTGTCCCAAAACAATCTAGATTCACTCAGGTCAGAATGAACTTTCCACAGAGCAATCAGTAAAAGATGATGGTAGGTCAGAGGTCATGAAAAAGTGGTGCTTCTTTATGTTTCACTTGGGATTCAAGGCCAGTCCAAAGGCCTTTTAAATCACAACAAACAGGATCCAAGAATTGAGAAGGGTAACTTTGGTGGCGTCAGTAATGACACCCAGTTCCAACTTAATGAACAAAATGGTGCCAAGAGAATGATCAGTTTTAGATGATCTAACCAGGAATCAGCCATGTGCCATCCTTAGAAGCACAGGGTATAATAAACAACAATCCAGTATCCAAAGCAATAGATCCAATGTGGAAACAAATAATCCAGTTTGCGACGCAAACCGGTAGTTGACACCTGGGTTTTCCAGGCAGGCAGTAGGTGCCAACAGTTGACACTGCTCAGGAGACAGTGGAGTATCCCTAGTGGATACTCCGCTTGAAGAGGAACCAGGATGAGGGAAGTCCTGATGTCATCAGAAGGGATACACAGGTTTGGATTGATAAAAGATATGACAGCTCTGGATATCTTCAGATGGAGGAAGGACACCCTGATGGCAGGTAGTTGTAGTGTAAAATTAGCTGTAATCAAACAAAGTTTATCACTGAGAAAACCTTAGTGGGTGACTGCCAGTCAGTTTTTTTGCAGTCAGTTCTTTATGTTGTTCATTTCTGTGTTCTTCGTATGAAGACCTTCTCCTTGTTTTGACGTTTTCGTTTTGTAACCTGAGAAAAGCGGATTGTTTTTTTTTTGTTTTTGTTTTTTTTGTTTTGCAAAGTGTTAAGTCTAGCAGACAAAAGATAAAGACAGAGAAAGAAAAACTTAAGCTGAGAAATAACCTTTTGCTCTAGTTTGCGTGTTGTCTATCACCTGACTCCTGCTGCATCAGCTGCCTTCTCTCAGACACTCTGCGAACATCACCACTCCTCAGGTGACTTTGGACGGAAAGATAACCACTGACCCTCAATAGGCTCTGGGCCTTAACTTGCTTTCTTGTTGTGGTCTTGTGGAAGCCTGAGAAGTCTAAAGTTCAAAGTGTCGACTGGCCCTCCACAGCTTCTGATCCAGTGAGGCACCTTTAACCCTCTATGATGAGAAGACAAAAATAAGTAATTTTGGGTCTGGCTGTTTCATTTTAACTGATTCAAATTGATAAATAACATCCGTTTCCAATCTAATCGAGTTCTTTTGGTTTAGATAAACTAATAATCATTATTTCATCTTAGATTAATAAAGTATTACTTGTTGCTGTGTTTTATCTTGATAAATCCTCATTCAAAGAAATTAATGATAGCCAAATTAATGTGGAACACAATTTCTGTTTCAGGGTTGACTTGGAGAGGCAGGGAGCTTCCCGGAGTGTATGCCAAATGAGCCTGTACTAGAATCACAAATTCACTAGTCACTTTGGCCAAAATGTTCTGGGGAACATTTTAAAGAGAGATTAATTTCCCTTAAAATTTGTATTTTAGTGAGTCATGATCAAAATCATCTGTACTTTGTATTACAAGTGTACTTCCTAGAGTTTCATTTTCTCTCATTAATTGTACGTTAACAAGTGAACCTTTCTTTAGTTCTTTATCAGCATGAAGTGAGTTGCGAGCATGAAAAGCATAATAACCTAGGGTTTTTCTGACTGCGTTCTTTTTCACCTTACCTTGCAAAACGTCTTTGGATACATCTGTAGTTTTATCCTCAAGTTCAGTAAGAGTTTGTTTAAATTTTTTGTTGAACTTGCTGATGCATACCTTTTGTTCACTTGTCTAGTGCTCTCTCTCGTCTTATGTTGAGAAATGATGGAATTGTAGCAGTTTCATACAAACCTTGAAAATGACAACATGCTCAAGCTTGTGATAATGTGACATCTTGCAAGATGTGTTAGTGCTCAGAGTACGCATTGTAGATGACTCTCAGCTACTATCACATCAAAGATTAGCTCTGTATCTGTAAAATTAGTCATTTTGTGTTTGTTAATGTTGATTAGTTGTGGCGCTCATCCTAAATTGGAGGGACTCCAAATCCTAATCATTTGTAGATGTACATCCGATGATTACTTTTTAAAAGTTAAAATAAAGTCCATCCAGTGGTTCATGAGATATTTTGCTAACGGACAGGCAGAATTGACTATAAGAGTTAATGGGAAAGTTTTAAAAACTAATCTAGCCTGGTCAGTTAGTGGTTGGAATAATCATTGAAGATCACTTTCAGCTACTACCACACCAAAATTTAGGTCAGTATTAGTAAAATATTAGTAAAAGTATAGCTATTTTTCTGTTTCTTAAGGTAGCTTAGCTGTGGTGGCCATCTTGAATTGGGATGATTCCAAAAGTTATTCAGTTGTAGATGTTCATTCAATGATTACTTTCTTAAGGTTTTATTAAAATCTGTCCAGTGGTTCATGAAATATTTTGCAAACTCTACAGTCAAATGAACACAGACATGGGCAAAAACATCGTCTTTTCAGCTTTGGCAGCAACCAATAATTACAGTGATATAAAAATGTTTCCATTTTCTCCTTTCATGTGACACTAAATTCTGGCAGTTGATGAATGAAATATTTTTCTGCTTGTTGGTCACATCTGTCAAACAGAAAAGCCAAGTCTTTCTCACGCTTTTGTAGAAACACAGGTGGCTGATGACTGATGTTGTTTTTGCAGCCCACTCTTGCAGCTTTGTCCTTCCTGGTTCTGTGAGTCTTGTTTGGATTCACAGAGGCCCTGCAGCCAAGTTTGTGGGTTATTGTTCGTTTCAGACAGCAAGACCTCCCACTGATGGTGATTATAAAGTTTAAAGGCTTTGCAGAAACTTATTTTGAATTTTGACAATTCACATAGGTGCACAGCCATAACAGTGCATATTTTAGCCTTTCTCAATAACAGCTGGTTTGTCCAAGTGATTGCATAACATGAACCCTTTAACCTTTCATAGATTCTTTATTTATCACAAATATGATGATTTTCATTGAATTATTTTATTTTTTTCTTATACTGTTCTTATTTATTTTTTTGTTCTTGCAGTGTTTGCTAAAGGCTCTGTGTGTCCTGAGGCATAACTCCAGCATGAGTGCCTCCCCTCAGACCACTGTTACATCTTTGATGGGGTTGCTGGGGTGCTATGTGGCGGGGTTTCACTACCTACTTGAGCTCCAGGCTATTCACAAGGGCACAGCTGAGTCCAGCCAGCCAGAAGAAGATGACACCAACCAATCAGTCTCGTCAATTGAGGATGATTTTGTGACAGCCCTAGAGCATCTGGAGGAAGAAGACACTGGAGACAGTTCCTGTAGGTTTATTTAAAGATGTGTAGCATTTATAATTCTCTGGTTTCTACAAAGCTAACCTGAGCTTTAAAACCTTTTTTGTTTTATCGTAAACTATGCATGAGGCTTTCTTTAAAGGTCAAATGAAGTGTTTTGAAACTAACATAAATCGAAAGATAGTCATAACAAGTGCTTGTTTTCAGAGTCTTGCATTTTAAAAAATTCACACTAATTTTAAATTAACAAAGATCAAACAAAGTATTCTGGTCTCTTAGCCATTTTCTGTGATCACCGGATCACACAGAAGTGTGACATCAACTGTGCCAAACAGGATCGTGAACTAGGAAGTGACTAGCAAGTGTGTGAATACAGTGCATTACAATTAATTATGAACGACCTGAAACTACAACAGATGCTTCACCATTTTGAAAGACAAAAAAATTGATGGATTTGGTTAGTTAAGCTCTAGTGTGAAAATTACAACCCAAAGTTGGGTGACCAACTGTGCAGTGAACATTTTGAAGAGGAGCACCTGACGTACAAACCTACAATATTACAGTCGATTCACGCCAAAAAGGCAAGAACTGCCATGAGTCTTCCCAACTATATTTAATTACAAAAAGAAGGCAGATAGATTCACAAGATCCATCTGTCAGTTTAGGTTTGTATTGGTATGGTTGAATATTTCTTAGATTTACAAAGTCTTCTGCTTCCATTTTCACCGATAAACAATGCAACCGCAACCTTGCCCTTCGTCCTACAGCGTTGTATCACAGTTGGCTGTGGCACAGATGACGTCATCAACCAAGGACAGTAAAACTTATTTCACAATCCCCCCATTTTAGTATTTTTACACAAAAATTAAAACAAGTCATTAAGTTTTTAAATCAGAGAAATGGGCCACTGCAATGTTTTTTGGAAGTGTAAATAAAAGAAAAACATGAAACTCAATATTTATATATATTTATTATTATTATATTTATTTCATTTGACCTTTAAGTGGCAGACATTAAACAATAAGTTTACTGCTATATAGAGCTTATCAAATAATTTACTAGTTGGTACCATATCCTATAATTCCTTTTAATTTGACACAATCAGACAGGTAGCTATTCTTTTCATTTAATGTTTTTACAACAGCTTTTTTTTACTATCTTTATGTATTACTCCTATAACTAAAAAAATTTACAACTTTTTATGTCACTTTTTTCTGTCCATCTCCACACCTGCAGCTCTATTTTGCCATTTCAAAAAGCGTGATGTGGCATCACAGACGGTCCCAGCACACAAGAGAAGAAAGGAACTATCAGGCTCACGTGTTATTATAAGCTCATCTTCCAAGAAATATTCAGCTAAGCAGCGATCTGGTCTCGATGTGTCTGTTAAAGTGCAGAGGTCATCTTCAGGTGTTGAATCTCAGTGGACTTACTGCAGTCCTGGAGCTCGTCTCCCCTCCCCTTCTGTTCATATCAGTGAATCGGAAGAATCTGACTGCTCCAGCCCTAGCCCAGTGATCTTTCTGGATGAAGTAGGCTACCAGAAGAGCCTGCTGGCTAAGCTGGACATCCCCCAGGTGCCAGGGGGGCCCAGGGAGCAAGTGGAAGACTCAGATTCTGAAGTCAGTGAATTTTTTGACAGCTTTGACCAGTTTGATGACCTGGAGGAGCTGAATTCTGAAAGCTGCACTCTCACACTGCCTTTGGACTCCATCAGTTCCTCAACCGCACAAGAAAAATATGATGAGGTTAGGTCCAGTGGGTCAGCATCCAAATATGCTTCCAGGGGCTGCTCAACCAAGAGTATGAATCCTCATCGCTTTGACCAACCCATCCTTCCAGCCAATGTGAAAAAACCCACTCCTCTAAAACCAGGTTCTCCCTACTCAGTTCACACTGAAGTCCCTGACTCAACTTGGTCTGTACAAACCCCTCCTGAGGAGACTGGTGTCCCTCTCTTTAGTCCTGTCAGCTCTTCTGCTTTTAGTCCATTGGTGGACTCAAGTGAACTACTGGAATATTTCTGTAAAACAGATGAGGATGATCAGGACAGCTCAGAGCTACAAAAACCTCAGGATCTCTGCTCCTTATATAAGACCTACTCGGACTTTGCAAGCAGTTTGTCCAAAGAAATTCTGGAATCTGTGTGTGGCTTTCAGTCTGCTGTTGACATCAGTGACAACAAGAATCTCAGTTGTGTCTGCCACAAGGAGTTTAAGAACCCATCAGGGTATTTTATGAAACTGTCAGACATTCAAGAAACTGTAACAGTGGCCAAGCTGCAGAAGACGTCCCAATCTCTGAAGGATGGCATTCAAAAGTTTGCTTCTGATCTGGTGGAGATGAGTTTGGGCAGCGCCCTGCGAGACCTTCAAAAAGGAGTATCCTCCTGTACCACCACTTTATGTCATTTGGCTGCCAGACTCACTTCTTCAGTTTTTCAGATGGCCTTCCATGAAATTGGAATGCGACATGCCTTTGTTCTGAAAGAACGAGCTGTCAATGGGTTAGCTAGCTTCCTTGTTGGTGAGGCTTTTTCTGGGGCACTAAAAGAGTTCCTCACAGTAAAAAAACTGATTTTCCACAACACAGTGTCACAATTTGCTACCAATCTGGCTGAGGAGCTTGTGTTTGAAGGAATCATGGAAGTGTGTCAGTTCTCCCATCCCTCTACTCCTCTCACACCTAGTGACTGGTCTTTTGGCCACAGGCATGAGGAGGATGAAGAGGAGGAGGTACTGTGCTCCTATGCTTCAGACTTGTCAGAGTCTGTAATTCAGGAAGCTTTCATAGAGCTTTCTCAGACTGATGTAGCATTTACTAGCAAGGTAGCTATTAGTGTATCCCTAGACAACATGTGCTACGTTACTGCAGAGAACAAAAGCACTCATACCTGCAGTACCTTTGCTAACCAGCAAGTTTTAAGTGCCAGCTCTGCCTCATCACCCCCAGGGCTCTCAGAACAGGTGGCTCCTTGCACAGTGAAGAATGGTCTGTTCACTGTTTCAGGCATGGCTAGCTGCATTCCTGTACCCCATGCAGGCCATGCCCTCTTCCACTTCCAGGATACAAAACAGACCTTCAATTCTAGCTTCTCAGATAGCTCAAAGACCAGTCCCAAAAAAATAGCTGTATTGTCATCTGACGCCACTATTTTCCCTCACACTCACCTTTACAGTCATCCCACCTCCATATCTGGAGATGACCCCTCCCAACGAAAGTGTTCAATCCAAAACTTTTCTGGCAACATGGTAGATATGATTGTTTCCGAGGCTTGTGAACTTATAACTGCCTCTAAGATGAAGAAAAGCTTTGGTGATTGTGCTGATGTCCTAACAAAGACATTTGGAAGCCGATCAAATTTATCCTCAAAGCAGGAGACTCTAAGTTCTGTTTCAAAGCAGGGAGCGGGCCAAGATTGTTTTACAAACAATGGATCTGTGTGGCAGGATGAATCTATTGAGCAAGCAACAGAACTTTGTATTCCCCTAGTTTCTTTTCAGACAGGCTCTTTAAACCGGGGTATAGTCCACTATGAAATGGATCCCAGGGGAAGAGGTGTGGTTCAAACACATTCGGTAACAATGAATACTCTTGATGTGTCGGGTATAGCTGTGGGTGGGCAGAACAGGATATCCACTCCTGTGGATGACTCAACTCCAAGCTTTGGCCAAAAATCTAGTGTGTCTCCTGGTACTCCTCCCTCCACCCCCCAGCAGCCTAGTGTAGTCTCCAGAAAGAAACAGATAAAACAGTTCTCAAAGAAGCTGAAAAGCAAGCTGGCAAAGGAGTTTTCTCCTGCAACGCCACCTCCAACCCCTCATTATCAACCTGAAACAAACCCTGGCCCAAAAGACATCATCTCTGAAACAGTCAAGGCTGAGTTTATGCTCAGCCTGATGAGGTCTCTTTCTGAGGAGGCAGGTGACACAGAGGATCCAGAGGAGGAAGAACCAGTTGAAGAAGGTGGTGTTTGTGGCACTGACACATGTTCAGAGTCAAATGGTGGCAGACGTGATCTCAACCAATTGCCCTCTTGCAGGATGTCTAACAAGGAAGCTTTTCATTATGCTGAGCAGCTAGCTTGTCACATAGTCTCCATGGCAACAGAGATGGATACCCTGGAAGTGTCAGAGAAGGATGGGGAAATGAATAAGGGCAGTGAAAGGAGAGACAGTGGGGCTCAGTTCTCAGAGCAGACCCTGGACACCTTGTGGGTGTATGCTGGTGAGGTGGCAGGAGAGGTCATAAATGATGTGCAAAGGATTGTAAGCTCAAGACAGCGGTGTCCATATCACAGAACTCAAGAGCTCAGAAGAAGCAGCTTTGACAGATCTAGCTCTGAATGTTGGCATCAACACCACAGACACCAGTCTCAACCCACAAGTCAGAGCAGAGACTGGAGGTTAGAGGGGTTGGCTGAGCAGTGGTCCAATGACTTGATGCCCTCTGTTTCCTGGTCTACCACCAGCTCCAGCTCTAGTCTGTCTTCTGAGTATCCCAGCTGTGAGAGTGTGACAGATGAATATGCAGGCTACCTCATTCGGGTGCTGAAAAAGGAGAGTGGCAGTAGGGAGTTGGTCCTGGACCAGTATGCAAGCCGTTTGGCATACCGCTCTATAAAACTAGGGCTGGCTCATGCTAAAAAAATTAAGCAAACATCCTCTTCCAGCCGCCTTCACTCCTCTAGGTCTCTACCAGATAAATTGAAGGTTTCTGGCCGTGAGACCTTGTCACCCAAAGATAGAGCAGACTCTGTGGGTTTTCGATCAGATGAGGATGCTCAATGTTGTTGTAGGAACCCCAAAGAGCAGAGTAAGAGAGAATTCATTGATCTGGTCAACTTTGCTGAATCTTTAGCTTACAACATCACCTGCAATGTTGCACGCAAGCTACATCTTTCCTCTGTTCGGCTTCCAAAATCTTTTACTGACTCCTGTCTTTATAAGAAGTCTAAACTTGAAGATATGGCGGATAATATTATGAGGAACTCCTTTTCTTGCCCTCTGTTGTCGAAGGAGGATAAAAGTAGACATTACCACAGTACAGGAAGCCTGTATGACGGCGAGTACAGCAGCAGGGTGATGCAGGTCATTGAGCATTATGCTAAGAAGATTGTGGATGATACACTGAAAATGAGCTTGGCATCAGTGGTACATTCTTCGTGGGATGACAGACATTCTCACATCCAGAGATTGTCTGAGAGGCCAACAATTGTCCGAGCTTTGGGAGAGAGGACTTGTTGTTATTGTCAGGTCCAGGAGTGTCCGTACAGCACAAAACATAGCCGGCACTACTACCAGTCTGCATTACACAGAAGGTTGCGAGGGTCAGAAGCTCATTCTGGACCTGAACGCCTTTCTGGTGTGCAGATTCCCAAAATCCACATTGAACTGGATCACAGGGCAGCATTTGCAGAGGAGGTGGTGTCTCTGGCAATGGAGACAGCTAAACGTGAATTGAGTAACACCAGCCTTAATGCAGACAGTGGAATTGGCCATGACGGCACCAGCTACGCTGAAAGCCTAACTGCTGAAATCACGGCATCAGCTCTGTTCAACACCTGTCTGGCTGCCCAGATCAGGTAACACACAACAAGTTTCACATTTGTCATATCATTTGGACGCTCTGGCTGTTTTGTTTGTTTTACTTAGGCTAAGGCTATGCACATATTTTAGAGTGTTAAAGCAGTTTTTCTTCATCAGCTTTTTAGAGTTAAGAAAATGAAAATGTCACAAGAACTGTTTTTCTTTTTTTAATCATCAACAGTTCTCCAGGTAGGGAAGCCTCTGAGTCCACTGTGTCTCAACAGCTAAGTGTCGGAGATGACAGTCTGGGCAGCTGGTCTAACCTGAGCTTTGAAGATGATCACCCAGATGATAACAGCAGTTTCCTACATCTCAGTGACAGGTAGACAACAATTTAGTGTAAAAATATCCATGTCACTGTCAGAACACCATTTGTATATCTCCCATTATGTCAAGTAATGAGTAATAAATACATATTTACATTGACATTTCACTTCATTCATTTCTTAAAGGGATAGACTGGTCATTTTTGAAGTGATATCCTGCCAAATAGTTATCAATAGTTAGTACATTAGTACCTGAATGTATCAGTCTGCCTGATCAGCATGTCTCATCAGTTCAAGTTTTATCAACTCCTGGCAGACTGATACACTTGCAACCTCAGCGCCATTTGTATGTAACGGTCTGTGCTCAGCAAATGTTACTGTTCAGAAAACAAACAATGATGTCATGCAAAAGTGGAAGTTTAATATTAGCTAATGTAGTGTTTGCTCACACCAGTATGTTGTTTTTGAGAAAGAGTTGTTAAAAAGACTGAAAATCAATATACTGTATAAAGGGCCCTCATTTGGCTAACAATTAGCCTAGTATTGATGAAGACTCTTGCCTTTTTCTCCATATTCCGTGCTCTGTGACTGATATCACAGCTGATAAGGCACTAACTACTGATAACTGTTTGACAGAACACCATTTTTTAGATGACCAGACTATCCCTTTAAAAGAGATGTTTTAGTATGGATCTGGCAGATCCTAAAAAGTGTCCATGACTTCTCTTCAGGATTCAAAGCTGCAATTTGTTGGCTTTTGTCATAGTTTTATATGATAAGAATTAGTTTGTTTTTTGTTTTTTTGTTAAAAGATTTTTTTTCTTCCTTAGTTTTTGCCTACAGCTCTTTTATTAGTAATTAAACGTAATTATACACAGTA
>JAOXNZ010000188.1:25336643-25347490 GCA_028566095.1 Kryptolebias brasiliensis | reverse complement strand
CCAAGGTCCCTGCCTTCGGCCACCACCCATCCCACATTGCACCCGACCCCTTTGGCCCCTCCCATAGGTGGTGAGCCAATGGGCAGGGGGACCCATGTCACCTCTTCGGGCTGTGCCCGGCCGGGCTCCATGAGGGAAAGCCTGGTCACCAGGCACTCGCCAATGTGCCCCACCTCCAGGTCTGGCTCCAGAGTGGGGCCCCGGTGACCCGCGTCCGGGCGAGGGAACGCTGTGACAGCATAGCTCCTAGGATCATTGGGACTCTCAAACCCCTCCACCACGATAAGGTGGCAGCCCAGGGAGGGGATCCCTATATGTAGTCTAGCTAAAAAATATGCAGTTATTCTTTGAGATGATAACCGTTGTTACTTTAGCCATCTCAAAGGAACTTGATTGTACTTGTACTTGATTCTTTTTTTGAAAAAGTGAACTATCTGTGTATACTAGGGGTGGGAATCTTTAGGCATTTCAAAATTAGTTTATAATTCAGTTGGCTGCAATGCAATTACAAAACGATTATGGACTGTGGGATCAGTTGGCGCTGAGGATATAAGTTGGGAATGACTCTCAGCTACTGCCACACCAAATTTTAGGTCTATAAATTTACCAATATATAACCATTTTTGTACTTTCTAAGGTTGCTTAATTGTGGCAAACATCTTGAATGGGGTTGACTCTAAAAGTTATTCTGTTGTAGATGTAGATTCAATATTTACCTTGTGGGATTTACAATAAAATCCGTTCATTGGTTCATAAGATATTTTGGAAATAAGACAGACAAACTTCTTCACATATAGACATGGCTAAAACCGTAATTGCCCTTTGATCTTCAGCTGTGAGTGATAAAAAGAAGTCTAGTTGGTTTTGTTTGAACCTTCTAGTAGTATAACTGTTTTTTTATTTTTTATTTTTGCAAATGTTGGGCCTGTTTAAGGAGTCATCTGTGCCTGAGTCTAAATAAGTACACAGGTTAGCAGAACTAGTCTATAATTTAGTGATCTCATTTAGACTCCACTGCCAAAATTGTATTATTTATCAATTGATTCTACAGTTTATTGAATTTTTCCAGACACATTTCACAAACCCAGAATATTTAATAACATGTTTTTGTGTCGTCCACATAATTAAAAAAACAAAAAACAAAGTAAACTTCTCCAAGAATAGTGATTCCAATTTTTTCATTTAGTTTTGCTGGTGCCTATAGAAATAGTTGAAGAGTCTGGCCTTCTGACTATCTGCAACAGAATCTCATGAGGTCTCTGGAAATGCGGCTGTTTACATTTCTGGCCAAGGTTTTTATCTCTGTGGAGGCAAAACTAACATCTGAGATTCTTTCCCAAGATACCAAAACAACAGAATGTATGAGCAGGGCTATGTTAATGTATCATAATATTTTCTAAAGGTGTGTCCTTGAGTGCTTTCTCACTTCAGATCCTGTTTCTGCAAGCACAAAGTCTGTTGTGTCATTCATAAGACTCCTCAAATTCCTGTTGGAATCGTTTCTGCTCAGCAGATGATCTGACAGAGGAAAGAAAACACATTGATGAGCTTTTTTAGTCACTGAGCTTGATAATAAATGAGGCAGATCTTGATGTGTCTCATTCAGTCAAAGCACAGGAGAAAACTGAGATAATACAGATTAATAAAGGTATTTATAGATATAACAATTGTCCCTCACTTCTAACTGTCAGAGATTGTTGCATGCCACACTGTGCCAGATCACCCCAGCAACCTAATTATTCACTAATTACGGAGGTAGTGTGTGTTGTTTTGCCTCTGTTGCCTGCTGGTTGTCTTGGTGGAATCCACAAGATTAATTTGAGACAAGAATGTAATGATCTCACATCTGAGGCCATGAGCAATACATTTTCTATGAACAATACAGATGATTCAGTGGGATATACAGTGGAAAAACTTGCTCATTTGGAGAAAATTCCTCTGTATTGAACCTCATCTGACAGTTACAAGAATATTCTTAAAGCTAGGAGATGAGGTACGAATGAAAGCCCGACGTTGCAAAACAGAGTACCTGTGTGTGAATGAGAGGGAGGCAGGTGGAACAGTGAGGCTAGAAGGAGCAGAGGTCACAAAGGTGCAGGACTTCCAAGTACTTAGGGTCGACTATCCAGGAAATCGGGGAGTGTAGTAAAGAGGTGAAGAAGAGAGTCCAGGCAGGATGCAGTGGATGGAGAAAAGTTTCTGGGTGATTTGTGACAAAAGGGTGGCAGCAAAGGTCAAAGGAAAGATTTACAAGACAGTGGTGAGACCAGCTGTGTTGCATGGTTTGGAGACAGGGGCACTGACAAAAAGACAGGAGACAGAACTGGAAGTGGTGGAGTTGAAGATGTTGAGGTTCTCCTTGGCAGTGAGAAGTATAGATAGATTAAGAATGAGGTCATCAGAGGTACAGCACAGGGTGAATGACAGGGAGATAAAGTTAGAGAGGCCAGACTGAGATGGTTTGGACATGTGCAGAGGAGGGACAGTGGGTATATTGGTAGAAGAATAATAGGGATGCAGCTAACAGGAAAGAGATAAAGAGGAAGGCCAAAGAGGTGATATATGGATGCAGTTAGAGAGGACATGGAGGTAGTTGAAAGGAGGACAGAGGACGCAGAAGACAGAGTTAGGTGGAGGAGGAAAAGGGAACAAAAAAGAAAGGTCATCATTGTTTGAGGACATAATGGATATGATAATTTTTGTAAAACAAAACAAAAGCTTAACATGTTCTAATCTTTTGTTGCACTGAGCCTTTCTCTTGTTCTAGTGGTGGTTTACCTGTCATTTCTCCTCAGCAGCAATGGGAACAGCAGTAGCTGGAGCAGTCTGGGCCTAGAGGGGGAGGTGTGTGAGGAGTACATGTCATTCTCCCCCTCTGACAGGTGGGTCAGCAATTGATTTATACAAATAACCTTTTAATCTGCTATCCAAAACCAGAAAGAGGTTTGACAATATGAAACTTAGGGATATACTAATCCACATTTTCATCCAAACCTGTTATTTGGTTTTAAATATCTGCCGATAGTAATATTTTCCCATTCAGAAATCTTAAACATATTTTTTATAGTGTTTTAATTTATTGTGACCTTGCATAAATTATACTGTTATAATCAATAAATAAAATTTATAATAGTTACAAAAATGAACCACACAGACACTGTAATTGCACTGCAATTTTTTGTATTTATATTCATCCATTATTTGCCGCTTGTTGGGTCGCAGTGGCAGTAGCTTGACCAGTGAGGCCAAGACATCTCTTTCCACAGCCACATCTTCCAGGTCTTCCTGAGGATTCCAAGCTGTCCCCAGGCCAACTGAGAGACATAGTCTCTTTTGCATGTCCTGGGTCTTCCCCGGAGTCTCCTCCAAGTTGGAGATGCCCAGAAAACCTCCTTAGGGAGGCATCCAAGGGGCATCCTTACCAGATGCTCAAACCGCCTCAACTGGTTCCTCTTGATGTGGAGGAACAGCCGCTCTACTCAGAGTACCTCCCAGACACCGAACTTCTTAACCTATCTCTAAGGGAGAGCTCAGCTACCCTGCAGAGAAAACTCGTTTTGACGCCTGTATCACCAGAATGTATTTGGACAGAGTATGCAATACTGCTTAATATTTTGGTCTGTCAAGCTTACTTAAACTCCTCCACTTGAGGCAGCACCTTACTCCCAACTAGGAAAGAGCAGTTCACCCTTTTCTAACTGAGGATCATGGGCTCAGATTTGGAGGTGCTGATCCTCATCCCATCTGCTTCACATTCTGCTGCAAACTGCTGCAGTGAGAGCTGGAGATCACAGCACAATGACGCCAACACAGCACGATGATGCAAATAGCAGAGAAGAAATCCTGAGGTTGCCGAACCGGACCTCTTTCACCCCTGGCTGCACTGAGAAATTCTGTCCATAAAAGTTATGAACAGAATCCATGACAACGGGCAGCCCTGGCAGAGTCCGACTCTCACCCTGAAGAGGTCTGACTTACTGCCGGCAATGCTAACCAGACTCCAGCACCGTATGTATAGGAACTGAATGGCCCGTAGCAAAAGACCCCCAATCCCATACTCCTGGAGCATCCCCACAGTGGGAACACAAAACACATGTAGACTGGTTTGGCAAACTCCCATGGTCCCTTGTGGACCCTACCAAAGGTAAAGGGCTGGTCCAGTGTTTCATGACCAGAACAGAATCCACATTGTTCCTCCTGAATCTGAGATTTGACCATTGACTGTACTTTGTTCTCCAGCACCCATGAAGAGACCTTACTATGGAGGCTGAGGAGTGTGATTCCCCTGTATTTGGAACACACCCTCCGGGCCTCCGTTTTTGAAAAGGGGAACCACCACCCCTCTGCCAGTCCAGTGGCACTGCCCTAGACATCCTTGCGATGTTGCAAAGGCATGTCAACCAAGAGAACCCAGCAACGTCCAGAGCCTTCCTTCATGGAATATGTGCCTCAAAGTATTCCTTCCACCACCCAATGACACCACTGGCTGAGGTCAACAGCACCCCATTTCTGTTAAACAGTGTTGGTAAAGTTCGGCTTTCCCCACCTCAGCTGCCTGACGATTTGCCAGAATCTTCTTGGAGCTTCTTAGATTGAGAGTCTCTATCCAAGGCCTCACCAAACTCACATTTGAGCTTCTGCCTCGGCAACAGCCAAGGCTGCAGCCCGCTTGGCCTGGTGATACCCCTCAGCTGCCTCTGGAGTTCTACCAGCTAACAAGGCTCAATAGGACAATAGGACTTCTTCTGCTTGACACAATCTCTTACCCAGGGTGTCCACCACCAGGGTTGAGGATGGTCCACAACAAGAGGCACCAACATCCTTGTGGCCACAGCTCAGGGCAGCCACCTCAATAATGGAGGCATAGAACATGGCCCACTCAGACTCAATGTCCCCCACCACCACTGGGATGCTGTTGAAGCTCTGTCAGAGGTTGGAGTTAAAGATTCTTCTGAAGGGTTCTTCTGCCAGTTGTTCCGAGCAAACCTGCACTACATGTTTTGGGTCTACTGGGTCTGTCCGGCACCTTCGTCTGCCATCTTAGCCAACTCACCACCAGGTGTTGATCAGTTGACAGCTTATCTCCTCTCTTCACCTGAGTGTCCAAAACATACAGTCACAGATCAGATGACACGATTACAAGGTCTATCATTGATCTGCAGCCAAGGGTTTCCTGGTGCTGTGTGCACTTATGGACACCCTTATGTTTGAACAAGGTGTTGTGAACAAACTGTGACTGCTCTTTCCTCTATGCTACTCTGAACAGACTGAAATTTGCATTGTAAGTTTGCCCACCTACAAAGAAATGACCAATCTCCAATTTTTGTAGTAGTTTCATTTTAATAGAGTCAAAATATCAACTAAAAACTCAGAAAAAAACACATTATATAAAAGACTTTGAACCCATACAATCAAGCCAGAATTCTGTTAACAAAATTAGTTCAGTATTCCATTTTAGTATTGCAGCCTCTGTGTGGTTCACTAAACGTATTATTCTTTTCCACCTTGATAATGCTGTGATTGGCTAATATAACATTGGTAAAAAGAACGATATTCAACTACTTTATTCAGACACACTGAAGGCTGAACAGAGGTCATTATACAAAGATGGTCTCAAATGTTCTTTTCATCCTAAATTGCTGTTTTTGTGAAGGATTTTAGGCAAATATTAATGACATTTTTACCTTGGTAAATAATCTTTAACTTGATTTATGCCCCACAAGCACTACAATATTATTTACAGCTGGGAGTAGATTCAACTAAAATAATCATGGTGTTACACCTAAATGTATTGTGTTTAGCTTCCTGTTGCTTAGTGGGTTTGCTGTTTCTCCTCTCTTCAGACTCTGTCCTAACTGCTTCATAATCTAAATGCTAAATTTAAAAAAAAAAAAAAAAAGGCCTTCAGACATTTTCCCTTTGAAAAGAAAATGATATCCTTATAGCTTATGAAACAGAGTCTGAGTGTCTGTAGCTACAGGCTGAGTCAACAACACTGTGATTACAACCTTATAAAATGGAGAAATCACTATTTACCTGCTGGCACATCACATACCAAATGCTCGCAAAATTGACAGAAAGGATGTCGAATAGCTTTTCAGAAGAAAAAAATCAATTTGAATAGGTTGTAGTTTTAATCACTATATTTTAACTGATAAAATATGCAGAAGTTGACTGCAACAAACATAATACTTCTTTTGAAGTGTAATGAGATTCTTTGCATCCAGCATTTTGGTCTTTTGCTTATTGTCATTTATATGTTTTCTGTCACATCTCATCCAACAGTGATAATGCAGAAGACAAGGAAACTGAGGTCAAAGAGGAGTCCAGTGGTAAGCATGTTTCATGATTGTTTCCTTCTTTAAGTGTGCTGCAGTCTGTGATAATGCCAGATTTGAGCAAAAACACAAAGTTTAAATTACCAGTTTGACACACTAAAATGAGTAAAAAACGTGTTTTCTTCTGACTTGAGGGCTGATTTTTTTTCCCCCACTTCCTGAGACTTGTAGTTGGATTCCAGCTGTCTGTTCTCATCTGACTGTTGTTTCAGGGGGATTTTACCACCCCATGTTCTTGCCACACCAATGCATAATGTGTTTCAAACCTGAGTGAGAGGGGAGGGGTGAGGGGGGCTTTATGGAAGCGTGGGAATCTAAATCATGGCTGCCATACTTTATTCCTTAAGTGGATCTGCTTGTGTTTGGTTTGTGAATAACAGCAGTCAGGTCATCAGTTGAGTCAGTGTGAGGCTAAATAAAATGGGTAATAACATCTCTCTGTCCTTCAGGGTTACCGTGTGTGGACAAGACTCAGCTGCAGGCTCCCAGGACCACTCTGCTCATTGTGAACTTGGATGTCAAGGAGCCTGGGCAGGGCTCTCAATACATGACCCTCGACCCCCAGCTCAGGAGCATGCTGCAATGGGTGGCTGCCTCCATGGCTGACATCCCTCAGATTCAGCTGAGTGCCGACAGAGGGCTGCAGCAGGTGATTCTGAACAAATTTATATTTTGACACCAATACTTTCTTTTGCTACATCACATTGCGGCAGTGAAAAAAGTCTTTCTGGTTGTGGAGGTTGGTTCTTACGGTTAGGAGTCCTATATAGTGTCCTGGTTTTCACTCAAATTACAATTGTTGAAAAGACATAATGAAAACCAGCAGCTTTTGGATCACACAAATCTGTAAGTGTTTACAAACATTTACATTTATACCATTAAGCTTGTTTTAGACACTGGTTAAGAAGATTGCTTTCATAATGGAAATGTTTCATATACATTAACCATTAAAAAGGACATAATTTAAATTACATAACTTTTTCTGTGCTTGAGAGCAGACATTTGTCACCATCAATTGAAAAGAGACAAAGTTCATTTGTTTTTGGGTCGCTAAATTTGAATACATTTTTGTGATTTACTTTTCTCAGACATCCCACATGTCTCATCTTTATCTCCTTGTGTTGCATTTACTCTATCTTAGACTTCAGAAGTTCAAACTTTACACTGGGTCTACTTGTTTTCTCTTATGTTGTTAACTTTAAATTTTTAGTAGAAGTGCTGCAGTTATAGGAAAAATACAGTACACCCTCTGACAATTCTTGGGTTATATGTATCAGATCTCTTTTTAAATCTTACCTCAAGCATACAACACAAACCACAGATTACACTGTCATTAGTTATTAAACAAAAACGAATCCAAAATGGAAAATCTGTGTGGAAAAACTAAGTCCACTCTTGCTGCTCAGCCAGGTGCTGCTGATTTAAATATTTTTGATTAACTGATCATTGTCAATGTCACCTCTGTAAAAGCATGGATTTTAGCAGTTTGTTGCTCTGGAGTATATTCAGCAGATGTCTTAACACAATGCCAAGGTAGAAAGACAACACTAGTGGCGGTAGAGAAGTAACTGTTGATGCACATCAGTTTGGGAGGGATTACAAGGTAATTTCCAAGCAACTCAGAGTCCATTCATTTTCTTTACCCGCTTTTTCCATTCCGGGTCGCGGGGAGCCTATCTCCAGCAGTCACTGTGCGAGAGGCGGGGAACACCCTAAACAGGTCGCAAGTCCATTGCAGGGCCACATAGAGACAAATGTGACAAACAACCATTCACACTCTCACTCACACCTAGGGACAATTTTAAGAGTTACCAATTAACCAAACATGCATGTTTTTGGTCTGTGGGAGGAAACCGGAGTACCCGGAGTAAACCCACGTAAGCACAGGGAGAACATGCAAACTCCACCCAGAAAAGGCCCCAGGCCAGGATGCGAGGCAACAGCTCTAACCACTACTCCACTGTGCCACCCCCAACTCAGAGTCCATCATTTTATAATGAGAAAGAGCAAAAATTAATTTAAGACAGCTGCTAATCTTCTTAGTAGTGGACGTCCCAGCAAATTTTATCCCATGGTCAGACTGTGCAGTTCTCAGAGTAATGACCAAAAAAAAACAAAAGTTCGATCTCAGACTCTATAGACCTCGGTTAGCAGGTTAAAGGTTGAAGGTCAATACAGGTCAATTAGAAAAATTTGAACAAGTATGGCTTGTTTGGAAAGGTTGCAGGAAAAATTATTTTTTCTCTATAAACAATTTGGCAGCACAACTTACGTTTGCAAAGTTGCATTTGAATGAGCCACAAGATTGGTGCTTTTTGAACAGATGAGACTAAAGTAGAGATGTTTACCTATAATGCATAGCACCATGTTTGGTGACAAAAACAGCATATCAGCACAAACACCTCATTGCAGCTGTCAAGCACAGTGGTGGAGGGCTGATGGTTTGGGACCTTGTAGTAATTGAACTCCTGTAGACCAAAGAATTCTAGAGTCAAATGTGAGGCCATCTGTCTGACAGCGAAAGCTTGGACCAAACTGGGTCATGAAACAAGATGATCCCAAACACAGCAGCAAATCTACAACACAATGGTCCAATCAAAGTCCAGAGCTCGGCCTGATTAAAATGCTGTGGTGGGAACTTTAGAGAGCTGTGCAGAAACCATTGTCTGCAAATCTCAATGATTTGAAGCAACATTGGAAAGAAGAGTGGGCCAAAACTCTAACACAACATTGTGATAGAATGATGGTCATCTAGAACTCAATACTCAAGTTATTGATGCTAAAGGTGGTTCTCTAAGCTATTGGATCATGTGGTGTCCACCTTTGCCTTTTGGTGATGGGTGATAATAATAAAGTGTGCTTTAGTAGATTAAAAAATCAGCATCAGAGCAGCTACCAGGGAGAGTACAAAATTGTCTACGGTTTGGCTGCTGAGTTGGCTTCTTTTTGTACCCCAAAAGCATGGGTATGTGTTGACCAAAGCTGCTAAAGTTCAATTCAGTTCAATTCAGTTTATTTATATAGCCCCAAGTCACAACAAAAGTCGTCTCAGGGCACTTCAGTCTTCAGTCTAATCTTAAAAGTAGACAGGGTGTCAGCCTCACGGACAGAAACTGGAAGTTAGTTCCACAAGAGAGGAACCTGATAACCGAAAGCTCTGCCTCCTGTTCTACTTTTGGAAACTCTAGGAACCACAAGTAAACCTGCAGTTTGAGAGCAAAGTGCTCTGTTAGGAAAATATGGAACAATAAGATATTTAATATAAGATGGAGCTTGGTTGTTGAGAGCTTTGTATGTTAGGAATATTATTTTAAATTGTATTCTGAATTTGACAGGGAGCCAATGGAGAGAAGCTAAACCTGGAGAAATATGATCTCTCCTCCTAACTCTCATCAGAACTCTAGCAGCAGCATTTTGGATCAACTGAAGACTTTGTAAAGAATTTTTTGGACACCCAGATAATAAAGAATTACAATAGTCAAGTCTAGACGTGATAAATGCTTGGACCAGTTTTTCTGCATCATTTTGAGACCAGATGTTTCTAATTTCTAATTTCAGTGGCATGTAGGTGGAGGAAAGCAGACCTGGTAACATTTTTTATTTTTTTTTGTCCTGTTGTGGCATCTCAGGTATAACATATAGAGAAGATGACTGCCTACATGTGCCGGAATAGATTTGCTCTACAATGAGGATATCTCAAGATGAGAATCCTAATTGCATGATTTAATTTATTGAATCAAGACTGAATCTGATTGGGTTTCTTAAGTCAAGGTTTATTTACAGCAACCTTAAAGCTCTGTGGTACATAATCATTCATTAGAGACAAATTCAGCAGATCCAAAAGGGGAATGTTAATTAGGGGAAATACCTCTTTGAACAGTCTGGTTGGGATGGCATCTAGCATGTCATGACATGTTGATGGTTTGGATGAAGCTATTATTTTTGACAATTCAGAAAGCTCAACAGGACTAAAACAGTCCAAGCACAAATTAGGTTCTAGTGACACCTCTAGAGGCAAAAGTAGGAAGGATGGTGTGAATTTTCTCTCTGATTAAAAAAAATATATAAAGATTCTCATGAAGTCATCACTACTTAAAGTTATAGTGATGCGTGGTTCAACGGAGAGAGGACTCTTCATTAGTTTAGCTACAGTACTAAACAGAAACCTGGGGTTCTTCTTATTCTCTTTTATTAAAGATGAGTAATATACAGTTCTAGCTTCACAAAGGGCTTTCTTGTATGTTGGTGGGCTATCTCTCTAGGTTAAAGTTATTCTGTATTAGTAGAGCGCCATTTTCTTTCCAACTTTCTAGATGTCTGTTTTAAAGTACGTAACTCTGAATTAAACCAAGGAGCCAGTTTCCTCTGACTGATCCCTTTCTTTTTCAGAGGAACAATTTTATCAGTTGATGTTTGCATTGAAATTGTAATGTTATCAACAAGATCATCTAAGTTGTTGCTCTCTGTTGCATTACTCTGCAAGACAGAGGAGAATAATAATGGAAGAGA
>JAOXNZ010000188.1:25228903-25243745 GCA_028566095.1 Kryptolebias brasiliensis | reverse complement strand
GAGATATCCTTATTGTAGAGCAAATCTGTTCTGGCACATGTAGGTAGCCATCTTCTCTATATGGTATACCTGAGATGTCACAACAGGACAAAAAAAAAAGATAGCTATCACAGCTAATCAGCATAACCCAATGCAAATGACTGTAAGTCAATAAGATAAGATAATGAGCTAAAATTTGATGTGGTCATACCTGACACAACACATATTCTGAGTGTGACATTTTCCCCAAAACTTAGGTCACATCACTGTAATTTCTCAACTTAAGATATTCTTAGTCTAAAGCTCTGACATGGAAGGTGTCAAACAATATACATTTCTTTAATTTATTTTAGGGAAAGAGACTTCAGAAAGGGTAGTCATCATTTGTCTGTCTTTCACATTACACTCATACGTTCTTATTACATGACACGTTTTGAACAAAATAGATTAGTACAACACCCAAATGTATGCTTCATGTGTGCATTTGCAGCCCCGTGGGATTTTCCCAAAGTTCTTTCCCAGACTCATGGACAGCTTTTGTGCATTACTCGCTGCTGCACAGTAGGTAAAAATCCATTCATGATGAAGGACCTCCAGTAGTGTTCTAACCTCCCATTACACACCATCAATCTGTCACAATTACAGCCTTGTTACTGTAAGGTCTGTTCCACTTGAAACAAGCCTATAATTATACTCCCAGTCAACTCCCACTGGACCACATACAGTACTGTACACTTTGCTAACCAGTCACACTGCACTGTAGGTCTTCAAACATTCATATCACCATCCATTTGTCTTTGTGTGTTATGCGTTTTTCAATTCCCAAACATCCTCAGAATAGTAGATATGACTGGCCGCAGCACAAATTAACACCTTTCTCAACAAGCTAATGGGGCAGCTGTTGAAAGACAAGAGACAAACACAACCACTGTTTTATGTTTGGGTCATAAGATGAGGATATGAATCTAAGACATTGCTAAATAGAACAAATACCTTACTCTATAAATATGTTTATCTTGCTGAAATTCTCAAATCAGGAATGAGTGGGATTCAACAGTGGCCCTGAAATGATTAGTGGTTTTAATCATTTTCATTCCACCACATCTGTTTGTGTGTCTTTGTGCCTGACTTTAAGCAAAAAATAATAATAGAAAGGGGGCATCGCACAAACCATCCTGTGGGTGCACAAAACTTTGAAGCAATTTGCTGATGACTTTGTTGACA
This sequence comes from Kryptolebias brasiliensis, assembly GCA_028566095.1. NCBI lineage: Eukaryota > Metazoa > Chordata > Actinopteri > Cyprinodontiformes > Rivulidae > Kryptolebias > Kryptolebias brasiliensis. The sequence continues at coordinate 25,242,542 of JAOXNZ010000188.1, read as the reverse complement.
GTTGCAAACCTGGACAAATATTTTTTTTGTCTTTTTCCATAAAGAGTAAATTGCTACAGCACGTGTTTCGATGTAACCCGCAGAACATTTAGACCTATGTGTACTTTGCTATCACCTAGTGTCAGTGTCAAAAGGGTTGATTATATTTTTGCCTGTGTTCATTGTTTGTACCATTATCAAAATAGCTCATGAATCACTGAACAGATTTTAAGAACATAATCATTCAGTGCACATTTACATATTGATAACTTCTGGAGCCAACTCATTTCAAGGTGGCCACCTGAGCTAAGCAACCTTAGCAAACATTAAACTGGCTATAACTTAGCCAATTTTACATATACTGAGCTAAAGTTTGATGTGTCAGTAGCTGAGTGTTGTCACAAACACATACTGAGAGCAGAACATCCATCCATTCATTTTATTTACCCACTTCTCTTTTCTGGGTTCTGGGGAGCAAGTGCCTATCTCCAGCCATCACTGTGCGAGAGATACGGGACACATATAGACAAACAAGACAAATAATCATTCATGCTCTCACTCATACCTAGGGACAATTTAGAATTACAAGAGCAGAACAAATTGCTTTATATTTTTGCTGAAAACTTTAGCATTGGTGTCAACCCTGACTGTCTGTTAGCAAAATATCTAATGACTCAAACAGATTTTGAAGAAACTCTCAGGAAGTAATCACTGGATGTACGTCTACAATCAATTAACTTTTGAAGTTACCACAATTCAAGATGGCCACCGCAATCTAATTGATATTAGGAAACACAAAAATAGCTATAACTTAGTCTATTTAACAGATATTGGACTAAAATATGTTGTGGTAATAGCTGAGAGGGAGTTTCAACATAAACCTTAAGTACAAACATATCACACAAGGTCTCACATTAGACTGCACATAACACAATTTACAAGGTTTGACCAAACAACTATAACTCTGTTTCTTTAGATCATAAGATGATATTCCTTTTAAACTCTGGCATGAAAGGACGTTGGTGATATGCAGTCCTTCAGTAAATGCTGTTAGTATCTGCACCTGCTACCTTTTACCTCAACTTTACCATGCTTTCTGCATATTTTAGATGTCGAACCCGCAAATGTGCCTTAATGCAGGAGATAGACCAGAGTCTGCTGCTATAAACATGGTGAGTTAGTAGTGAGGTCAGGGCTCTGGAAATTAAAACCAACTGACAAACCAGCTCCCTTGACAAGGGTTGTGGTAACACTGATCTGCCATTTGTGGGAGATATTTAAATGCTTTTATTACATTTTATTCAGATGACAGGTTCTTGTTTTATTTCTTTTGGTCATATAAATTTACAGGGCAACTGTTTGTTTTTATTTTTGTTTATTTTTATTGTCTCTTATGTTTGGTGTTATCTTTTTGCTATGTATTGTTTTGTGTGCAGCACTTTGGCCAACAACAGTTGCTTTTAAATGCACTATATAAATGCATTGATTTGATTTTATGTGAAAAGCAGTCATTCTACAGAAATGTGTCACAGACTTGAAAGCAGCTAAAAGCCAAGGGATTCACTCAAAACAAACATGTATACTATTTTTATGCTTTTGCTTTTTTGGGGATGTCAAAGAATAAATCATCATTAAGTTTAATAATCTGTGTTCTAACTCTGGTTTTGACTGTGCAATGGATGCTGGATGTGAGACAAAGTATGTGTAACATTAGATTCAAAGGTGAACTACACTGGAAACTGTTGTAGACGAAGTTTGTTGCATTATTTATGTAAATGGAACCCAGTCTCACCAGATATTTTTATCCAAACATACAGTACAGTACAACTAAATTGTCCATTGGGAATAATAAAGTTGTCTGCCTCTGACTATGACCTCTATAACATAAAAATACCCACATAATTACAAATTGCGACATGGTGACATATCACAACATTACATGATGGGAAATGCAAACTATGAGTATTAAAGGAATATAAGTTTTTTTGTTTTTTTAAAGCATGTGTTTAGCTAAACAGCATAAGATGCTTAGATTGGAGCCATTAGAAAAGCTAACGTATTACGTTTGTAAACATTTAAAACTTCAATTATACAATTATAATAAAATAAAATTGTACTTTAAGTTTTTATATTGTTGAAGTTTTTCCATCAAACAGCTAACAAGACAATGATCACAAACTATGTGATAGACTGAGTTTTTCTTACACTTTTTAATATTTTAATTAAGTTTTTGTTAAATGAGATGTGTTGCTTTCATAAAGTTCAAAATTACTTTCACCCCACAAAAAAATTGGTTCAAGTTCTTAGTTTCAACATTTGATATGTTTGCTATGTTCCACGGTGAATACAATTTGGTTTCATTAAATTTGCAAATGAATGTATTAGAGTTTAATTTACATTTTACAAAAAGTCATGACAATATTAATAAATAACAACTAATAAAAATAATAATAACAATGCAGTCATAACAATTTATGTCTTTTCTTTGGTCCTAGACTGAGTCTAAGGGCTGTAGATGAATTTAACCAGATGCATTCATGATAATGTCAGATTAAAAACCTTTAATGTTTATGAGCCCATAAATATGCAGTGTACTGTACGTTCTCAGGGCCAAGTGGTGAGTGAAGCATGGAGAAGTGTGATCAGAGTGTATAGGAAAACACAAAACTTGTGCTGCTGTCAGCCCTATCATTGAACAAGGAAAGAGAGCCTTCACTGGCCTCCATGTGGAGTCAATTTTGTGACTCAGTTGTGGTTTGACATAGTTTCTGAGTGCATACTGTGCAAGTCAAAAGAAGAGAGAATGAGGCCTGTAAGCACATTGCATGCTTACATTCCTGACCAAATCTAAGTTTGATGGCTCAAACATTTACATCCTTTCTTTAGGTCAGGTTGAGGTCCACTGGCATCCTAAAATATATACCTCTCATCTTTCACTGTAGGAAATATTTTATGACAGCTGGTACAGACTGTCATAAGAGAGACCACTGTGCTCCATGTGTAAAGTCTAAGAGGAACATGCAGGGTGCTGTCAAAACATAAATTCACCCAGTGTCAGGCTCCTGGATGAGGAAATAGTTTTAAGTTATACACATAAAAGGCTAAAGTCAGCCAACAAAACAAACAGTGAACAATTAGATTGTTGTGCTAATGTGCTAAAGTTTTAAAATTTTCATTTGTGAATTTTCTTTCATATTCCCTTATACAGAGGAGGTGCATTGAATTCTACTTGTGGTGTTGAAAAATTACAAAAGAAAAACTAAAGAGGAACATCTGCTTCTTGAAATAACAAGTGTAACTTTGAAAATTTTTGATTGGAACCAGTGTTGCCAAGTCTGCTTATTATAAGCGACTTTGGGCTTGATTTTTTCTAAAGTGGCTTGCAAATCTTGTGAATCGCAAGTTGCAGTTTTTTGGGCTTGTTTTTGAACATAAAGTTGCTTATTCGGGCTTGACTTTTTTGCCGAGTGAGACTCGTTGATTATCTCCCAGCTCTGCACAATAAAGCAGAAGATGAGTGGTAGGTAGTTTGTCCCTTCCACGCCTTAGTTTCCTGTTTATCGCACTAGCCCAAGTTGGATAGGCGACAAGCGCACACCCAAACAAACACTGATAGCTTGGCTCATGTGTGTCTTTTCTTTTAAACAGAGTTTAAAGAGAGATTTTTGTTGACTGTTTACTATGAGTTTGCTGTTACATTTGCAAAATGTATTTTTCTTTTGAGCAGAGCTTAAAAGTATGTTATTCAAAGAATTTAGGTTTTTCAAAGAATTTATCAAAGAAATTAAGTTATTCAACATTTTTATAGTAAAAGTGTTTAGCATAATTTTGCTGTTGTTTATGTATAATGCTATAATAAATGTATGTTTTTACTGTTTAAAAACTGCCTCTGTTTTACACAATGTGGTGGGTTGCCAGTTGGGGGTTTTTTGGGCTTGTTTTTATAGAGCTGGTTGCTTGTTTCTATCGCAAGATCTGGCAACACTGATTGGAACTATTTTCAATTTAAGAAACAGTCCCAGTGCACATTTTCCAGTGAGGTCTACAGATTATTGTGTGCAACCAGGACATGTGTCAAGATAAAGCTCTTATTGTCAACAAAACTCTACAGGAAGGGATTTTTATTGTTGTTGCACCAAGTTTTCTTGGGGATGAGGTTGATAATTTTACACAGATATGCTTTCCCTACCTTTGAAAAAGAAACAACTTTTTTTCAGCCAAAAAGCATACATTTTAACAAAAGACACTAAAGCACCCATGCTGCATAACTAGATGGTCATTACATTGACATCAAAATACAAAGGATGAACATTCTGAGCATCTCAAACATTTGAAGATTACTTTTTACATCATCCACCATTTCCTTTCAAAAATAAAAACCTTTTCAGCACAAGACAGAAGTTTAATGACAACAAAACCAGGATAAAGATGTAGATGTAGAAAAGACTGGCAAAAATTACCATTGTTTACCCACCAGCTTCTGAAATGGGAGGCAGAGCTTTCAGCTATGAGACTCCTTTATTGTGGAACCAGCAACTATACCCACTCTCTACCTTTTAGACAAGGATTCAACTTTTTCTTTTTTGAAATGGACATAATTGGGGTACACATGGATATGTCTGAGCCACTCCTTTAGTAATGCTAATACAGCCATAGCAGCAATGATGTAAAAATAAATGTTGCATCTCCTGCTCTAACTCTTCATATGTATATAAATATTAAAGCTTACTCAATGAATATTTTTATTTATAGTTTGATGTGCTGCAACATTGAGCAACTTTCTTTTTTAAACTTGTAACACCTTCAATGTCAAGTTTTAAATCACAAGACCGCCCAGTGACTGCTCTTGAGGATGAGCTGTCCACCGATTCTTCAGGGACCATTATTACCTCAGTGTATGGCAGCTCTACACAGAGTAATACATATATATGGATGCAGAGAGCTACAAACACTCCAGAGAACAAAGGTTTGGGGATTCCCAAAGGGTGGTTCACTGTTAAATGCTGTTGTCTTACAAACACAAACTTGTGTGTAAGAAATATTTTGAAAAATGCTCTCTTCAGATACACCCCACACTCACACACAACCAGTAAGCTCTGTGGAACATTAAATGTTGGTTTCAAATGCATAAAGCAATTTGCTTTGTTGGGAGTCACATTAGTATTTATTGCGTTAGAGACTGACTCTTTGAGAAGCAATTTTACATTAAGTTACATTATGAGCTCATCCATAATCAGTGCTGAACAAGTCAAACATCTACTTTGTTTCTCTGCCAAATAAATCTAGTTCTTCTACCACAGCTTTCACTCATTCTAACACACCCTGTTGGGATCCCCCAGTCCTTAACCCTCCTGAAGTCCTCAAAAGAGAGAGAGAAATCGAGAGAGGTAGAAAAGCCCTTGTAACTTTGGGTCAATTTGACCATGGGAGGGTAAATGAACAGGTATAAAGACAAAGGGCTGTTTGTATTATTTGCCTGATTTTTGTGCATATTTTATGTAATAAAATACCATAACATAATTTTTTTGGATGTTAGTTGTTATTTATCTACTAAATTTTCTTCAGTAAAATAACAGGACAAAGTTTATTGTCAAGTATTAAGGAACCAGTAATCTTTTAGAGCAGTATAAGAATAAGATTTGCATGCTCAAAAGACATGAGGGACTTGAAGAAAGAAGATTTCAAAGGAAAATGATTCCATGACTATCAGAGTGTGATTAATTCTTTAAGACACACTGGCATACCTGGTCAAGCACTATTGGTTTGTGCAGGGTTGTATTAGTCTATCATAAAACTGGAATACAATGAATCCAGAACAGAAAAGCAGAACAGAGACAGGAAAAAAGAATGGGAATACTCACCATAAGAAAGAAAACAAACCAAAAATAAATAAATAATTGAAATGGACACAGCTGTGAAGAGACTTACGTATGCAAAACCTGACTGACATGTTTGTAAGTAATATGTATTAGTCCTCATTAATAACCTCTGAATAAATAAATACAAGGACAGATGACATAAGACTGAAGATCATGACCAACTTAGATAGCAATGACCTGTATCCTTCCCAAGACTAAGTTATAAAATAAAGCACTATCTGAAAGTCTGCTAGAAGAATACAGCACTGCTAAGTATCCCTACTGGCACTATCACAGAGACCAATAAGCTGGTATATACCACAGCAACAGTAATTCTTCAAATGTTTGGTTATAAGATCAAGGGTACCACTAAGAAAAAACATTGTTTACACACAGGAAAAGGCTGGAAGCTAGGATCAAGGCAACATTTAGATAAATCAACCAGATGTCAAAGCAACCAAAAGGTGCAATAGACAAGGATGTACCACAAAAATACAGCAACTTGTCCTTACCCGAGGCTCTAGGAACGGCCAAACAATACCTCACAGCTCTGGCTACTCACCTGAAGAGGTACACCCATGAAGCAGAAGTCAGGAGAATAAACAGGGTATTTTCCACCACACCATCCAGAGTATTCTCTCAGTGGCAGGGGATAACATAAGAATAGATTCACCCAGAGCCGAGACTGGGGAATACTGGAGAAGAATATGGGAGGAGGCATCACACAATGATACTGCCCCATGGCTAAATGATCTAATATCTGATCATAGCAGTCTCCCTGAACAAGAACTAGTATCCATCACAGTGGCATCTAAGACAGAGTTTCAGGTATGAAGATTTGGACAGCACCAGGGCTTGACATGAGCCACACCTACCTGTTAAAGAAACTGACTGTTCTCCATGAACACCTAGTAGCACAACTGAATCAGCTACTAATAGAAAAGACCCACCCAAAGTGGTTGACTAAAGGCCAAACAGTCATGAAAGAGCCCCAGAAGGTGACAATTCCATCCAACTACTGGCCAATCATCTGCATTCATACAACATGGAAGCTCCTGTTAGGCAACATAGCGGCAAGGACATTGGAATGCCATTCAGGCTGAAATGTGGCAGAATGGTATCCAAGAGAGGCAAGGAGATCATAACTGAAGGGGTTGAACTGCCTGAAGGCAACACTGCAGATTTTCAGGACAGCTATAAATACTTTTGAATCCCACAGGCAAATGGCAATCATGATGAGGCCACAAGGATGTCAGCCACAACCTAGTATTTATGGGGAGTAAGACAGGTTCAAAAGAACCAGCTGAATGGTAAAAACAAGGTGTAAGCCATCAACACGTATGTTAGCTGGGGTCTACCATACCAGACCGGATTCAAGATGCAGGCTGTGCAAAGATGCCCCTGACACAGTTCAACACATAATAGCAGAAGGTAAGATGCAAGCAGGCAAAGAGTACATGGAACACCATAATCTGGTGGCTGGAACAGTGTATAGAAACATTTGTGCCAAGTATGGACTAGACGTCCTAAAGTCAAAGTGGAAGACTCCACTAAGAGTTGTAGAGAATGTCAGGGCAAAGATACTGTTGACTTCCAGATCCAGACTGACAAAAGCTAACCAACCAGACATTGTGGTGGTTGACAAACTACAGAAGAAGGAAGTGTTGATAGATGTAGAAATCCCAAATTACTGTAATATTAGGAAGAGGAAGCACAAGAAGCTATTTCATCAGAGCAATTGGGGCTGTGACCCCCAAACTGGAAGACTGGCACCAACACATTCCAGGAACAACCTCAGAGATCTCTGTCCAGAAGAGTGCAATTCAAGAAACAGCTAAGATACTGTGTAGAACCTTTAAGCTCCCAGGCCTCTAGTAGAGAACCCAAGCTTGACATGAAATGGAACTGCCCATGTTGAAAAATAGGGCAAGCTGCATGTTTTTTTATATACACCTGTCTAATCAGCACATCTAGTCATTCCAAAAGTTTACTCAACTCCTGCCAAACTGATAAATTCTGCAGCCTCTCAGCACCATCAACATATAACAGTCAATGCTCAACAGACATACATTTGAGTAGTAACACTGACGTTGTTCAGCTGAGAAAACAGAAACAAATTAAGTAAAGGTGGCATGTCAAAGTGTATCGGTTTAGTATTAGCTAAAGGTTTAATACCATTCTTTTACAATGGTATGCTGGTTCTGAGAAAGAGTTGTTTTCTAAAACTAAATAAATATCAGAGGTCTTCATTTGGTTAGCTATTAGCCTCACCTGGACAAAGACTTCTGCCATTTTCTCAATACTACATGCTCAATGACTGATGTCACAGCTGATTAGGTACTAACTATTGATAACTATTAGACATGACATCACTTCAAAAATGACCAGACTATCCTTTTAATTCTGCATTTTAGCATTTATGTATGTTTCGAGAAGCTCATCTGCAAAATGTTTTACAGATGCAAAACCTGACTAGGTAGGTGATAAATTCAAGTCCAAACATTTGTGTTTGTTTAAATAAATTTGACCTTTATTTGATCTCACGGAGGTCTGTTTATCAGATACAATTATAAAGTCACCCATATCCTTTCAGTGTCTAACAGGTGGAAATGTAAGGCCTGTGAAGTGAGCATTAGTCAAAGAGTGAAAAGTCAAAACCTATTGCAAGCTGTGTCTTGGTTTAAGAACAACAGTACACGAGTGGTGGACAGCAGACAGGAGAGACTCTTTTTCTCCAGAGGGAATGTAGTGGGTGTTTTGTGTGTTAACCTTTGCATGTAGTGTACTGTATGTGTCAAGCGTGTTTATTTTGTGCAGTTGGATGCCATGCAGGCAAAAATCTACCCATTTTGAAGGACTAAGAAATTATCAATTTCCTTTTGCACATGGTTCCTTCTCTCCTGCTAGATCAAACTTCCTCAACTGCAGGGCTTAGTCTCTACCTGACAACTTCTTATTCAATCTTTTGTACTCACAAACAAATACAAAACTGTACTCATACATCTATTGTATGTATATACTCAAATGAGCCAATCTATGGCGTGATTTTTGTGCCACCAGGTTGAGCGTGCAGTGACACTGATTTGAGGGCACAAATTTAGCTGATGGAACAATAATTTTAAGCGTGTACGTATGACTCACACACGCTCGCTCATAGGTGCTCCGACACGTGCTCAATTCTGACAAACTGCTCGGTCACACGGCTCACTCTGCTCACTCTGCTCGCATTTGGCTCTGTTTCTCTGCTCACTCGCACGGCTCAATGTGGGGCTGCTGCCAAAAATTTCCCAGAGGCCGAGACGGCTCGTTTTCGCATGTCGTTTGGGAGGTCGTCCCGAGCGGATAGATGTCTCTCTCGCGTTCGTCTGTCTTTTCTACTCGAAACCACACGGCGAAGAAAAATGCCCCCACGGGGAACTTTGGCGCCCAATAACTTGGGAACGCTTCGACCGATCGAGACCAAACTAGTCACGCGTCATCCTCACAACTTTCTAGCTACTTTTGAAAAAATGATCCACTCTGGAGGGGATCTTTACCCAGGGAAGGCGCACTCTCTCCTGGGTAAAGATTTTGAAAAATGCCCCTCTAAGGGAAAAACCTGTTCAAAGTATTGCTCGTGCCCCTGTGCTTCTGAAAAACGCCCCTCTCTGGAGGTCAGGGTGAAAAATGTTCAAAGTGTTTCTGGTGACCCTCTGCATCCATGCTGTGCCCCTCTCTGGTTGTAAGGGAAAAACCTGTTCAAAGTATTGCTCGTGCCCCTGTGCTTCCAGGCGGTGACCCTGGCTTACCTAGGAAAAGGTGCTCTTTCCCTGGGTAAAAATTTGAATAACGCCCCTCTCTGGAGGTCAGGGTGAAAAATGTTCAAAGTGTTTCTGGTGACCCTTGGCTTCCATGCTGTGCCCCTGGCTTACCCAGGAAAAGGTGCGGCCATGTCTTCCAATCACTCTCCTCCAGACAATTCTTTCATTGCCCACATGTGCATTGAAGACACCCAAAAGTATAAGAGAATCCCCAGATGGCACCCCTTCCAGGACACCATCCAGAGACTGCAAGAAGACTGGGTGATCTGAAGTGATGTTCGGTGCATAAGCATAAACAATAGTCAGAACCTTCCCTCCTGCAGCAGAAAGACGCAGAGAGGTGACCCTCTTGTTAACTGGGGAGAACTTCAACACCAAGGCACTCAGCTGGGGGCTTGTGAATATCCCCACACCCACCTGATGCTTCTCTCCCTAGTAAACTACAGAAAAGGAAAGAGTCCCCTCCACCACATTAATATGACAATTCTTCTGAATGACAGGTTTTGATCAATAAAGATGCTTAAGAATTTCTAAGATGTGACCATTTCAATTTCAGCCACTTAAATGGTTTGATCTTAAGTTCATACAACAACTCTGTCATTTCAGAATATCATGAACCTAATTTTACCTGCATTTACCACTAACTCAAGTAGTGTTCAACAGGACAGCATCAAAGGCAAATTGAAGCAATTTGGTGGTTTGAGCTAACAATGGAGAAGATAATACAATAGATGATTGTATTATCAGCATAAGGTTTCCAGAAGATCATTGTATTATCAGCATAAGGTTTCCAGAAAAACAAACTCAATTTTTATTATAAAATAAAGCAAAGGGCCGAACAAAGCAGGACAAATAATAATAAAAAAAAACAACTTGGAGAAAAGCCAAGGGCAACAAAGAAAAATACAGAAACAAATTAGCCTGTCCAAGGAAAGTCTAATCATTGGACAGAGTTTGGGAGGATGGCCCGGGTTGAGCTGCATCCGAGCAAGAGCTAGAGTCAGGAGGACGGCCTGAGAACTGACCGAGCAAGACTCAGAATTCGAGCAAACAACCCTGGAACCATTCGAGCAGCAGTACAGGGGCGTTGTCCTCGAGCGGAGAAGGGGTTGTCTTCTACCCCCTCAGACACTGGTGCCGGGGGACCGAGAGACAGTGGCGCAGGGGGCCCTGGAGACAGAAACCCTGAAGACAGGCATCCTAGTGATCCTGGAAGCAGTGGTCCAGACATAGGAACAGAAGGTGGTGGCCCAGACACCAGAACAGGAGAGGTGAACACCAGAGGGACTAAAACTGCTGAAGGTGCTCCACATGGTGGGGGAGATCCAGGAGACCTAAGGACTGGAGACTCTGAAGGAGACTTTGAGAGCCTGGGGAGCTCTGAAGATGCTGTGAGTGCTGGAGGAGCAGGAACTTAAGGAACAGGTGCTGGAGGATCTTCATGTGGTTCAGGAGGCTCTGCAAGCACTTAGAACTCTGCAGACCTGAGGGGCTTGTGGAGCTGAGACTTGGAGGGGTCAAAGGCTGGAGCTTACAGGAGCCCATGGGTGACAGAAGTTGTGGTGGGGTCTGAGACTGGAGCTGAGGCAGGATGTGAGACTGGAATGGTAAATGGACCGTACTTATATAGCGCCTTTCTAGCCAATCAGGCTACTCAAAGCACTTTACGACACAATCTGTGCCCTCATTTACCCATCCACACAAACATTCATACAGCACTGAATCTCCACAAAGCTAATCTGAATAAATCATTCTATGGAGACTAATCAGTGCTATAAACTCCAATTATACACCGATGGGGCACGCATCGGAGGTAGTGAGGGGTTCAGTGTCTTGCCCAGGGACACTTCAACATGTGACTCCTCCCAGGAATTGAACCTCCATCTCTCTCATTGGAGGACAACTGCTCTAACCACTGAGCCACTGAGAACTGGGAACTATGAAGAGGACTCAGGAGTTGGCTCAGGGCACTCTGGGACTGGAGGCTTGAAGGACTCAGGGACTGGAGGCTCTGGAGCTAGGACTGGGGTAGCCTTGGAGTCAGCCCTGCTCGGCATTGTTGTCCTTGGAGCTTGGGCCGGCTCAGACCTGAGGGATGGCATGACTCAGGAAGGACTGAAGGCTTTACAAGTGAGACTGCAGGCAGGACTGAAGGTGCTGCAGGGAAGACTGAGGGCTCTGTAGGTGTTGCTGGAGGGACTGAGGGCTCTGCAGGTTCTGGAGACATAGGGGGCGCTGCAGTCACTGGAGACTGAGGAACTAGTGATCTGAAGTTCTATTTGTAGTTCCTCCATCATGGTGTGAATGGTATACAGGCTATCGCAGTAAATGGGTAATGTTAATAGAGCTACCCTAGAGGATAGATTCAATTCAATTCAGTTTGATTATACAGCACCAAGTCACAACAAAAGTCATCTAAGGAACTGTACAAAAGCATTCATATACATTATAAAAAGCCAATTAGTAAAAAGTATCTATCTAAGTAAGCCAGCAGATTGTGTGAGTTTTTACCTCATCGCAGTCCCCCCTTCCACAGGCACCTAATGGACAAGTGAAGATTACTATTACCCACTAGATCATCCCCATCCACTTTATTGTCTCAGGAAATCTTTGGAAACAAAGACAGTTTTCTTGTGGAAAAAAATTTATCCAGGCTCAAACTGAAAATGTTCTTTAGAGTAAAAATGTAATACTCTTGTCGACAAGGGAGAGCAAACACATTCTTCAATATATTCTGAATGCTCTACAAAGTAAAAGTTTCTCTTTTGTTGTTTTAGGTTAGATTGTTTTAGGTTTTCCATGGCTTAATTTACACAATAAACTGGACGGAGAGAAGGGTGGACAATTGGAGTCTGCATTGCATGGCAACTGCTTATGGTCAACTGCCACTCCATCTTCATCACTGCCTCCTCTCATTGATGAAATTGATTTTTCTAAGATTCCCTCTGTTTATCATGATTGGCTTCCTGTTTTCAGCAAGAAAAAAGCCCTGTCACATCCTCCCCATCGACTATGCTAGAAATCTGTTGCATCTGTTGCACAGTGCACCCCTTCCATTCAGCTGACTATACTATATCTCTGGACCAGAATGTGAAACAATGATGAAATACATTGACGACTCCCTGGCAACAGGAATCATTCGTCCCTCAATCTCTCTAGTGGGTTCAGGTTTTTTTCTTTGTCAAAAAGAAGACAAATATCTTTGCCCTTGCATAGATAGCTGTAAAGAACGAGTACCCTTTGCCTGTAAATGATTGTTTTCAAACAGCTTCATTTAGCTCACATTTATTTCTAAACTAGATGTACGCAATGCTTATCACCTGGTTACATTAGAGTTGAAGATGAGTAGAAAACGGCATTTAGAACTCCCTGGGGCACTTTGAATCACCAATGCCCCTACCGTTTTCCAAGCTCTAGTGCATGTGTCAAACTACGCTAAGCGCCTGTCCAGCGAGTTCGCATCTGGAGCTGGAGCTGGAGCTGTAGCGGTTGGCTGCTGCCCACCTGTTGCCGCCGAGTGTGACACGGTTCTGATTGTCTCTGCCGAGGCTAAAATATTCTGTAGCAATGCTGCTGCTTCTGTAAGGCTCCCCGCAGGCTGTTGAGCAGACATCCGTGTCTTGAAAAAATGAAATAAAATAAAATAGCCGCCGTTAGTCAGTGTTGTAAAGTGCGCGCTTAAAACACCAACTTCCGTTTCCTGTCAGATCCCCTTCCTTCTCATGTGAGACACCTTTCGTTTCAAACGAGTTTTCATATGTGTGTATAAAAGGTTTTCATATGTGTGTATAAAATGTTTCATATGTGTGTATGCAAGGTTTTCATATGTGTGTGTGAGAGGTTTTTACTAGTATGTATGAAAGGTTTTCACATGTGTATGTGAGAGGACAACATTTCACTAGTGTATATGCAAGGTTTTCATATGTGTGTGTGAGAGGTTTTCATATGTGTGTATAAAAGGTTTTCATATGTGTGTGTGAGAGGTTTTCACTAGTATGTATG
>JAOXNZ010000188.1:24990280-25001704 GCA_028566095.1 Kryptolebias brasiliensis | reverse complement strand
CCCTCAAATTTCTTTTCTCAAGCTAGTTATCATAAATGTAATGAAAATGAATAGCAATGAAAAAAATAGTAACAAAAATAGCAAACTAAAACATGTCCACACACATTTTACACATTTAAATTGACATTTCAACACAGATCATCCAACAGTGTTCATTGCAGTAGGTATAAAAACTCTTAAATTCCCTGCCCCTTTATATGATTTAATTACACCATTTTCTTGTGGCTACATTAAAGATTGGACACAAGTGAGTATAAAACAAAAGTCCAAACAACAAAAGCAATCCAGGCATTGCAGCCTGGGCCAAACAGGCAAGCAACAAATGTTTGGGCAAACAGTCTGAGAACCGTTCAAGTAGGAAAGAGTTTGGGCAGCAAACGGGAGGTCATCCAGACAGGCAAGGGTGCTTGGGGGACCAGGCTTGTTGGGAAATTTCATGAGCAGGCAAAGTGATTCTCGACAGAAGACCCTTGAAGACAGACAGAAACATGCTCAACTGCAGACCATCAACAGTTGGAGGACGAAGAGTTGGACAAACAATCAATTGGTACCCTTTTTCTGGACCACAGACTGATGGAAAGGCACTTGGCTGGATCTACTCAGTGACTGGAAAGCAAAAAGGAGAATATGTAGCCAGCAGGACTCACCTGACCACTGCCTCAAGGGCATGCAAAAGAATATTTAGCTGGAACTCTTTGGACAGCTTGGCCTTGGAGATTGGAGCTGGCAGAAACAGGCAAGGCTTTGCAGCATGAAGGTGAGCTGGCAGAGATACATCCCCATAGAGTTTCTCAGTGACTAGAGCTCGGCATGGCAGCAGAGAGGGATCTTGCATAACCCTCTCTGTGGTTAGAGCAAAAAGGATGCATCCTACAGAACACCCTCAGATTCACAAACAGGACCTGGCAGAGAGGCATCCCTCTTGTTCTCCTTGGACTTGGAAAAATAAATTGTGCGAGAAGCATCCCTTTGGACCTCCTCTATATCAGAACTCCCCCCAAAACAGAAACATAACCATGGCATGATGTTGTCATTAGCTGAGACCTGGACAGGGGCTATGGCGATGCTTGAGATCTGGACAATGGCCGTAGCAGCTGCTGCTGTGCTGCTCAGTTGAAGGCTCAGCTGCGGCTGTTTGGTGCTTGGATGAAAGCTTGGTTGCTGCCTCATGTGTTGTTGCATGAAGTACATCAGCACAGGAAGTCTCTGGATGGGCAGCTGCGACACTGGAGGAAGTTTCTGGTGATGGAGGTACCACCCAGGAAGTTTTTGAAGGTTTCGGTGCAGCACAAAATAAATACTGGTGGTGCATCTACGACAATGCAGAAAATCTCCAAAGGCCCAGCTGCAACAGTGTAAGAGGTTTCTGAAAGTGAAAATGCAGCTGCATTTTGAGTCCACATTTCAAGTTCAATATATAGTTCTCATGACCAACGCTAGTGTGCTTTTTGCCTTTTTCAATTCAATTCAATTTATTTATTTAGTGCCAAGTCACAAAAGTCATCTCAGGGGACTGAAACATGCACATACATAACAAAAAGCCAATTAGTAAAAGTTATCTATCTAGGGAAGCCACTTTGTCACAGTCTCCCATCCTGAGCATCACATTGGCAGCAATGGAAAGGAAAAACTCCTTTTTTTAAAAAAAGCTGAACCAGACTCAGGACGAGCAACCATCTGCTTCGACTGGCTGGGGTTTGAGAAGACAGGGAAAGCGATACAGACAAACACAGAATGACGGGTGTAGTTTCTACTGGAAGAAAGTAAAAGAAAAACACATTATTGATATAAATAATTACAGTAGAGCAATTAATACAGTAGCAGAGTGAGGAAATGTGGTCAATTTATCCTCCAGCAGTCTAAGCCTATAGCAGCATAACTAAGAGATAGCTCAAGAAACCCAGGCCAACCCTTACTATAGGATTGATCAAAAAAGAAAGTCTTAAGTCTAATCTTAAAAAGTAGACAGGGTGTCAGCCTCACAGACAGAAATTGGAAGTTGGTTTCACAAGAGAAGAGCCTGATAAATGAAAGCTCTGCCTCATGTTCTACTTTTGAAACTCAATGAAACCTGGAGAAGTATGATCTCTCTTCCTAACTCTCATCAGAACTCTAGCAGCATCATTTTGGATCAACCGAAGACTTTTCAAAGAGTTTCTTGGACACCCAGATAATAAAAATTTAGAATAGTCCAGCCTAGACATGATAAATGCATGGACCAGTTTTTCTGCATCATTTTGAGACAAGATGTTTCTAATTTTAGTGATTTTACGTAGGTATGCCATGCTTTACTTGGCAGCCACTAGTGTTGTTTACTGACACATTAAAAATCACAGCACATTTATCGTTGATTGCTTGTCAATGGAAATTAATGAAACTAGCAACAGTGGCTCTGTCAGCAAAGTAGGCCAAAATATAAGGAGAAGTGCCCCTTGACTGGAAGCAAGGTCCTTTAGGAGCTTAAAGGAAATTTCCACTGGAAATCGCTACCTGCAGTGACTTACACAGATATTTTGAAATACCTTATAACCAAGAAAAGTACTTTACTTTTGAAGAATTTAGAGACTACAAGTTGTTGGGATCCAGAGTGGTGGCTTCTGGTTTTGCTGCTGTATTCTTCTCTTCATCCACTAGAGGGCGACAGAGGGCTGTCCTTCCCCTGAGGGCGTGATCAACGTCACCTGGTGGTTCTGCTCACCTGCAGATGATCAAGTCATCAGCAGGGTATATGAGGACAGGGCGGCCAACACTTCAATGCCAGAGTGTTAACCAATGTTTGGTGAACCTGTGTGACTACATACTAGTCACTTCCTAGCGGCAAACCGGAACGCTTCTCTGTGCCTTCTACTCATCGTGACCCTGTGGAAATTACCCACCAGAGGTTCGACTCCACGAACACCCAAGCCAATAACCCGTCGGTCAGGATTTCCCAGTTGGCCGCTCCTCGTGCTCCAAGTACTCCTGGACTTACCTGTCCGCCCTCCAACGCAGCCCTCCATCTCAGCAGCAGCCAGCTCCTTCGTAACATCACCTCTGGAGACCACAGTAATCCCGTCCCGGACATTATCCCTCATCCGACAAGTAAGACTGTATCTGTACTCTTCATTACATTGTCACCCGCTACCAGTAAGACTCACCGTGTCTCTCTCGCCTTCAGTGCTCCCGCATTCCCGTTGGTCATCGTCGGCGGATCCTACCAGCCAACCCATATCATTGTTCATATTTTACAATAAACAGTTTAACTGAATCTCGGTCCTGCCTGGTGTTTCTGCATGTGGGTCAGAAAATTAGAACCCATCATGACACAAGTTGCTGGAAGCAGTGAATAATTGTGGATGGGTATGGGATGTTATGAGCATTAAAGTTGATTTTTAACCTACTTTTTACAGCTATGGTGAGTGCTTCAGGCTTTTTTGTGATACCTGCTGGTTTTTGTGGCTGTAGTTTTGCTTAGACAACATCTACAAGGTCTAAAAAAATGTGTTTATTTGAAAGGTAAAATTCTCCTATATCTAATTTTAATGTCAAAATACCACTAGCATTTATAGGAGATGTGCAGTAGGCAATAATGCGGTGACTAAAATGTTTAATAATTCTGTGACAGTTCAGGCAGTTTAGAACAATGCTAAAAGATGCACACAAGGGTAGGTCAAGACCTTTGCTATTACTTTCAGGAGGTATATTTTATAATACAAGCATGGTCCATGGAAATAAAAAAATAAAACTCCCATCTCGCCCTATTTTTGTTACACAAGGGGAGTTTCATTTCAAGCTCTGGTCCTCTACCAGAGGCCTGGGAGCTTGAGGGTTCTGTGCAATATCTTAGCTGTTCCTAGGACTGCGCTCTTTTGGATGGAGATCTCTGAGGTTGTTCCTGGGATCTGTTGGAGCCACTCTTTCAGTTTGGGGGTCACAGCACCAAGTGCTCCGATGACCACAGGCACCACTGAGGTCTTGACTTTCCACAACTTCTCTATTTCCTCTTTCAGCCCTTGATATTTCTTGAGCTTCTCATGCTCCTTCTTCGTTACAGTAACTTGGGATTGCTACATCTATCACCACTGCTTTCCTATGTATTTTGTCGATACATAGTTGGTTACCTATCACCTGTTTGTCAGTCTGGATCTGGAAGTCCCACAGTATCTTAGCTCTGCCATTCTCCACCACCCTTGGTGGAGTCTTCCACTTTGACTGTGGGACTTCCATTCCATACTCGGTACAGATGATCCTGTACACTATTCAAGCCATTTGGTTATGGTGTTAAATGTACACTTTGCCTGCCTGCATCTTACATCCCAGTATCATGTGCTAAACGGTCTCAGGGGCATCTTTGCACAGCCTGCATTTTAGGTTCTGTCTGGGATGATAGACCCTGGCCTCTGTTGCTCTTGTGCTAAGCACCACAACTTTACTCAAGAAGTTGTATGCATGCTCAAAACCACAATGGATCTATCACACTGTCATGTATAATAGGAAGCTTACTATGTTCTTCATACCCCAATGAAGATATTGCCAAGACAGTGCAAAAACCATTCAGTCTTGCTGATTTTTTTTTTTTTTTTTTTTTTTTTTTTAACGTAGCTGTGTTGTCTTTTAGTGTCAAAGAGCTCTTATGTATTAATGACATACCAAATCAAGTTAAGAAAAGTCAAACTTTTTTTAAAGACATTTTATACACACAAACCCAAAGTGCTTTCCAACAAGAACAAAACTGCAGTTATAAAATGCATAAACCACAAAGAATTAAATGAAAATATTAAAAAAACAAAAACAAAAACTGTATCAAAAGCAGAATAATCAGTCCTAATGCTAAATACACAAACAATCAAAATGTAACTGTCCTTTTGTGCTGTGGTCAAGTTTTTTTTTTTTTTTTTTGTCCTGTTGTGGCATCTCAGGTATACCATATAAAGAAGATGGCTACCTACATGTGCCAGAAACGATTTGCTCTACAATAAGGGTATCTCGAGAATCCTAATTGCATGATTTACTTTATTGAATCAAGACTGAATCTGAATCTAGCATTTGAGTAGACAACCACATTGTTGTAATAGCAACCTGTTTGTATGACCTTCAATTATAAGGACTTTTTTGTGAATCGGCGCGGGGGATGTGGGGAAATTTGATATATTAGGCATAATATGGATGAGCCATTCCATGACACAGCTCAAGGATCACTGTGAAATACCTGACCTGTCAACCAGCTCCCTCTGAAAGGCTTCAGTTGCAAGAAACCGCAGCATGGTAAGGACTTGACCTGGCACCAGCAACACACAGCTCCTCCTGGTTTCCCTGTGTAAGGCTGGGGCCAGTTCAGTGCAGAGCTTCCAAAGAATAGCCCTGGGCACTCTGAATCAGATAATAAGTCAGCAGCACTTGTTTTAAGATGCTGAACTGACACTTTTTTTTTCTCAGTGAAAATGGAAGTGCCTCTTGAGGCTCCAGCATACTCCATGAGAAGTCAGAAAGTGGGTTCACAGTGACGTGGTTTCACACACACTTTTCATAGTCCACGAGACACTCGGATCAGAACTCCTGGGAAACTCCTACTGGTTAAACGGGTTTCTTCCTGCTGGCTTCTCAACTCTCCTGTCCTTGTACAGATTTTTGCTTCCCTTACCCTGACCAGACATGTATTTTTAAACTGACAGACAGTACACATCGCTTGGCATTTGCAAATTTGATGGTGCGAAATGATGAGCAAACAAAGGGGACATGTCCCTATGCTGCCTGGCTGAGGTGTACTTCCTTCTGGCCACCACAGCCACGAAGAGCTGCCTGTGTCTCCGCTGTCTTTTTAAGTTCATAGGTTAATAAGTTTTGCTGGAACAGTTGTAAAGACAGCTGTATTTTCTAACAGCCTCAGCCAGCTTCTTCTCAGCGGAGCAGTAGAAGCAAAATGACCCCATTAAAGCTCACCGGCTTTTCCGCATAAACATGCCCACAATAACTTCTGACCAATCACACAATACTTGGCACAAACCCCTGTGTGAAAAAGTTTGGCTCGGGCCTTGTGTCAAGAGTGGGTGGATGAATCTGCTACTCAAACAAAAACTACACAATTTTCGTCACGTGACTACGTGAATGAGAGCTGACTTCTTGACTTCTCATGGAGTATGCAAAGACCTTTAGACAGCTCACAGGCATTTTATTCTTCTCAGCTGTCTATGCGCCTCGTAAAAGTCTGGTTACTGATGGGTGTTTACATCTACATGACAATGGAGGAAACTTTACAGTTTACATTAAATTGAGGTTATTTTGAAATTTTTTTAACCTGTGTTATATGTTATGTTGTATACGGTTTAAATGTGGTTCAGTTTCATTGTTCGGGTTTAAACAATAAATGCTCAAACTCATGAGAAAACATTGTGTTCAAATGCCTTTTTGAGTTCAGAAAACAAAATGGAGTCATATTGCAGTGTATTTAGTTTCAGTACTTTGCATTTTGAAACTGTTGACTTAAACGTTTGTGTGGCATCCGCACATTTTCACGTCAAGTCAAAAGTATCTGTATATTTGTGCATACTTTCACCCAACGCTTGTTTTCATATATGCCAACATGTGGAAAGGACATAGCGCACACATTTTTTTGTACATACATGAGGCCCCTGGTCCTTGTTTCTGACTGACATATCTGCTCTGCTACCGGTCATTACTGCCATAGGTTTTACAAGGTTTTCAATGTTTGTTTTTTGTTGTTATTTGTTTTTTGTCAAATCTTTGTCTATGTCCTTCTTTGTAGTCTTTAAACTTTTTGGGGAAATTTAGTTGTAATTTTTTGAAATGCTTTGTTTGTTAGCTTTTTTTTTTTTTAATATATTTTTGTAACATCCTTGCTATGTTCAGGGTAGTTGGAGGTAAAGTGGAGATACTCAGTCCCAATGTGTATTTAGACATCAGTTGTGCATGTTTTTTAAATCATGGGGGGAAAGGCCAGATACATTTTTATACTTTAAGTGAGTTTAGGAATTATATGTATTTTATTTTTTTCTTGTTAGATACCAAAAATTAATTTTCACTTGCTTCATTTTTAGATTCTCTTTAAAATAAAGACAACAACATATAATGAACTCTTAATTTCAGTTTCATTAAATTTAAATAAATGTTTTTCTACAAGGAGCATGGTAAAATAAATACTATTTTTATTATGATTAGGTATTATAACATTTTGACTATCTCCACTACATCAATACTTGGCTTCTCATTAATAGACTAAACACTGTTCAATATCAAGAAGTTCAATATCAAGAGGTTCAATATCAAGAGGTTGTATTCTGAAACAGTTTCAACATCTTTCTAATCAGAGGTACATGTGGGAGTGTCCCAAGAGTCCAGCTCATTGTGGCCACAGGGTCATAATTAACTGTTTTAAACTGGCTGTAGTCAGGCCTCTCCTCTGAGGCCTGGGCCATTGTTTACCTCAGTACATGTGGTACACATGGGACACCAAGAGGATGGTAACATTCATTACAAAGTTTTTGCATCAGATTAAGACAGTTTGTTCATAAGGTCCCTTATCCTTAATCAGAAATTGCCTATAGGGCTCTCACTGAAGTTTCCTAAACACTTTCCATCATACTAAGTATAATTTGCTGTTTACTTAGTAGTTAGACACACACTTGAGTAAAAACAACAGTTTGGCTAGCTTTCCATTGCGTTTCAGCTCACAGAAAATATTTGAATGACTCTTCTACCAGGCGATTCCAGTTGATACTAGATAAATCCAAAAAAGGTTAAAAAACAAAAACAACAGGACTTCAATTCTGTTGCTGAATATGTTTCGATTCTCAACCAAGAAGCTTTATCAATTCAAAAAGCAGAGAGTGGGAAGTTCAAGCTGTAAAGCTGAGATGTAATGTAAGTTAGATTCACATGCAGATTACTCTCACAATAGAGGCTTGTTAGGGTCTTTGTTTGCCTGACTCGCAAGTGGGCCACTTTGTTCACATGAATGAGGGTGTTGATTAGACTGAAACTGACTGGATATCAAGCTTAGCGCTCCATTAAAGGTGGAGGTAGGTTAAAGGTGAACTGAAATCAAATCTCAAAAAATTGACATTTCATGATTGTTATTTAGTCAAGCACATAATCGCAACATTCCAGGGACCCATTTTTCTGTAAAATGAACTGTTTTAAGCATTTTAGGCCTAGTCCACACGTAGCCGGATAGCTGGAAAACCGAATAGTTTTTTATGCTATTTGGCCTTTCATCCACACATAACCTTTGTTTAATAGCACTAAAAAAAAAAAAAAATAGCACTAAAAACGATTGATAATGAAAACTCCGGCCAAAGTAAGAGATTTGCAAATTCTCCTTGTTTGTGTTTGCGTATGGACATTGGTAACCAGAGATTTAAAGGTCCGCACATTATAGTCTGCGACAAGTAACGCAACGCTGATGTCACATATGCGACGATTGTTATTGTTTGACCATGCAGTAAAGGGGAAATGTCCGCTATCAGAGAGGTGCTAATTTTTACCTTGGTTCAGACGCTTTTCGCCTGTTTGTTTTTATAAAACCAACTGCTACAATACATTGAATTGCAAAGGAGGAGTGCTTGGACGGCAGCGGTTTTACACCAGCTGTACATCCCGATACGGAGGCACAATGCTGCCGCCATTCAACGTCGCTGTCGTTGCTGGATCACCAATCATAAATGATAATGATTTAAACATGCCCCCTATGGGTTTGGCATGTTTAAAACAACGCTCAGTGGTGAAATTCAGTGGGTTTGTGTGGATTAACACTTTTTTTAAACCGATCCCGTGTGGATGGTATCATTTCTTCAAACGATGTGGCGGAGATATTCGGTTTTATAAAGACCTGGCTACGTGTGGACTAGGCCTCAGTCAATAATTTCCGAAGTGGGTGATTTGTGGGGCGGAGTTGACGTCCTAGGTTCATGTTGTGCCCCGGCCGGCCAAGAACATTGCTACTGTTCAGTTATTTACTAGCGGAAATGCAAGAAGAAGCCTTTTTTGAATACGAAGAAATGCCGGAAGATTTTGCAGGAGTAATGGATATACAACCATACCAGTATGAACCTGAACCGACGGCTGGATCTCTGTAATCAGATGAAAACTCTTCAGATTCAGATTCTTATGATCACCAGGACCATCATGGCCGACAAAACAACGTGTGTCGGGTTTGGTGGTTGGTGGATGGTTGGACCCAAATGCAGAATGACAAAGAGGAGCTTAAGAAAAAACTAATTTATTAACAAAAAGGAAAACAAAAGGCTGACGTGGTAGCAACTAAAACTAAATAACAAAAAAACTTACAAAGTCCAAGATTGCAGGGAACACGAAATGCGAGACACAAGGACAAACTGGACAGCCTATAGGAGTGATACAAAACTTGGGGCAGGTGTAGATGGGCGTGACAGGCAAACAAGTGACTGACTGAGGACAAGTGAAATATGAAAGAGAACACAGAGGGCACAGGAAGCTAAAAACCAACTAACAAAACTAACAGGAACAATCAAAGATAACAGAATTGAAGAAACAAACTTAATACAAAATAAACTAAAAAAATAACTCAACCCAAACCCCAATCCTGACAACGTGCATAACGACCGAGTTGGGAACGTGGAACGGTGGGAACCGATTACTCCCAGACCATTGTCATGACATCAGCACACAACACTGCAAGCTAACATTGCCAACTCAAAGCTAACCGATGCTAACTTGATGCTAACCGGTTCTAACTCATAAAAAACGGGAGCGCGCTTGCGAGTAGCATTTATGAACTCTCACACCTGAGTAAACTAATCAATAGCAGTTTCAGACTATGACATTTGTTTAATCGCACATGGATTGTCTATATTTTTTCATTAATAACAAACTGCTCTGAATCACAAACTGATCTCAGGCTGTCAGTCTTGTAAGCAATTCATACCTTTTAAAAAACGAAAGAAAGTTCAAAGTTGTATCTTACATAGAGAGAAGATAAAGGATTTGTTTGAACAACTCAATGCCATCATCTGATTTACAGTAGTTAAATCTTGTGGTTTAACTTCATGAAGAAATATAAACTTGAAAATGAGTTGAGACTGCTTCAATAGTTAGCCTACTACAAACATTTTACCACAGTACTTTTGATCAGAGGTTTAAATAATGAATCCAAAACAGAATAACATTACATTAAACAGTAAATGATGAACAAGTGATGAGTTTTCAAAACTTGAAGCAACATTATAATTTCAACAACCAGTATCAATTCATTTAATTGTGTTTAGGAGGCTAATTTAAAAGGGAATTAAAAGGTACTGTAAATTTAGATAAAATGCAATATTTAGAACAATCACTGATGTTTATATGTAAAAATAGAATAATATTGACTCAATATTATAGAATGATAGTATAATATAATGGGAAAAAGAATTGAGTATAACCATCTCAGAGAGTGAATTGCTACACATTTGAAGAACAATACATTCCACAAATCTACAAATATTTGAAGAGAACATCATTGGAAGAACAAAATTAGATTCTTCATTTCACCCGAAGTTCTGTTACACCTAAATCTTTGCACTAAAACCAGATGTAGAAATTAAGAATCTTGATCATTCACATACAACATACAAATGTTTTTGGGTTTTTTTCCACATACATTTTGGCTTTGACCAGGACTTGTACAGTTTTGGAGAGATGTCCATGTGATTTTCTATGCTCATATGACAACTTTGCTGTTCATAAACTCCAATTCTCTATCTCATTGTTTATCAACTCATCTCTGTGTAGAAATATTCCGCTATCTGTGCATGTTCATAACAACTACAAATGTGTAAATTTTCTGTACCTCCTGCCATTTAGCAAAACCTCTAACACGTCAGTTTGTCTTGCAATACTTTTTATACTATCAGTGGCTCATAGACCATTTAGGTTTATTATTGCTAGACAATAAATTATTTTGAATAAAATGACATATAGTGCCTATAAAAGGTATTAACCCCCTTGTATGTTTTACCTTTAAATGAAAACTGGAGTTTGCCAAAGAGTTTGCTAAACTCTAGTCAATATTTATTGTGAGTTTTCTTCAACAATGTCTTTCTTTTTGTCCCATAAAGTTTAGACTGGTGAAGAACCTGGTGAAGAACCTGGGCAACAGTTGTCGCAGCACCTGCAGGGTGCCTGCGGGGCCTGTTTGGTGCCTGGGTTCCTAGCTGGGCCGGCGGATCTCTGGTCCGGGGGCTGCTGGCGGTGGGCTCATCCTTCTGGGCTGGCTTGGGTTCCCCCAGGCGGGCAGCACTGAGGGGGGGGGTCGCTCTGTGGGGGTTTCCCGTGGCGTCTTTGGGGGTCCCCGGTGTTCCCTTGGCCTCGGTCAACTGAATTGGTGTGGGCATGTGGGTCGGGAGGGGGCCAGTTATGGAGCTGGCCCCAGGGGGATTCGTGCCTGCACCTTGGTGCCCATCCCCTTCCCCC
>JAOXNZ010000188.1:24965081-24977246 GCA_028566095.1 Kryptolebias brasiliensis | reverse complement strand
ACAGTTACTCAAATTTGTACATATAAATATTATCAATAAAAAACACGTTTTATAACAGTTCTTAATTAATAAAGAAACAGTTTGTCTCAAGTATTTAGTCTTTTACTATAAGTTACAGTATGGTCACAATATATGATAAAAGCTGTCATATTCTGTGACGTCTATATTTCAATAATAGTCATAATATTAGTGATCAAATGTTACCTTTTTATTTATTAGAGGAAGCAAAGAATCGGGAAAAACAGTTTGGCTCAAATATTTGGTATTTTACTATAAATTACAGTATGGTCACAATAGATGATAAGAGCCGTCATATTCTGTGACTGTTTACATTTCAATAATTGTCATGAAGTTAGTGTTCAGATGATACTTTATATTCTTTGGAAGAAGGAGAGAATCACCAGAAGCAGTTTGGTTCAACTAACACCTTGATTTGCTCAGCTTTTTCTTTCCTCTCTCCTTTTGAGTTTGTCCGCCTCCCCCCGACCTCCACTCCTCTCCTCTTCTCCAAAGCTTACGTTCTTGGCGTAACACGCTTTTCTTCAAAGTGATGGTGTAAAAACACGACAGCGCCTCCTATGGTCACAATATACGGTGGTCACAGAAATATGGTGTAATGTGCAGTAATGACAGTTAACATTCACATAGGCCTACTGTTGGTCAAAGATCATTTGAACAAACAATAACAACAACTATACCCTAATAGCTTACATACTGTGCAACATAATGACAAAATGTTGTAGCTTTGCTAGCGTTGATAACATTGTAAATATTTCATGTAGCATTAACAAAGCTGTCAGCCTAATGGCTCAGCCAGCAAATCTGTTATACAATGTTTAAGGACAAAATTATCAATGCACAACTTACCTGCTTACAGTAAGGGTGGTACGATTGAGAGAAACGGCTGCTTTAACTGTCGAAGCTGTTTTTCTAATTGAAAACGACTTTATTCTCGTATTATTTCGACTTTATTCTGGTATGAGTTTATTCTCGTAATACTACGACTTTATTCTCATAGTATTATGATTTTATTCTGGTAATACTATGACTTTATTCTCATCATTTTATGACTTTTTTCATAATTTCTTTTTTTTTTTTTTTGCGTGGCCCTAATACTTAATTGTATTGATCAGTTAAAGAAAAACAGAAAAATATAAGAAATTACCCAAAATGTAAAGCTCATTGGTTTTATTGGTGTAAAGAGTTATCATGATGGCAGAAGGGCACACAGTTAGAATAACTAATTCACCCACAGGACCAATGTCAACAGAAGTACTAGAATAAACATGCATACATCACTTACCCAATTTACTAAAGTAATATTTCATCTTATTAACATTTCTTTACAAATAAGGAGAAGATAGATAAAGTTTGAATAACAGCTTGATGAAAAGAGTAAAACTATGCATGCTGTGTCTGACAAGTATCTACTATAAATGGACTCCAAACATCCTTTCTTTTTGCAGCCAATGCATGTAACAGGTAATCATTGTCTGATAGAAATAATCCTGAAGCTGATGCATTGATTTGCCTGTTTTTTAAATAAAATTGCCATGCATTTCCTATGATCAAAGTCTTATTTTTCTTTCCTTTAAAATTGTGTTCCTTTTCTTGTCTGGCTCCACAGTCATATCAAGGTCTGTTGGGGTTTTTGACATGAGAGCTGGAAATAGTACTAAAATAATGTACTCAAGTAAACGTACAATTACTCTATTGAAATTCTACTTAAGTACCAGTAAAGCACTTGTGTAAAGAAATCTACTCAAATAAAAGTAAAGTGTAAGCCAATAAAAATTTACTTTGCGTAAAGGTTGTTTAGTTACTTTTTTTGGCCTGAGGGTGTCTTATCTGTGGTAGACAAAAGACAAGAATAAAGTTTATGTCTCAAATAGGCTCTGAAAATAAACAAAAAGCCTCACAATTTAACATGCAATTACAAAATAAAACAAAGATTTTAAAAACAGCTTGAGAGAATAAATTGTCATTTCACTGCATGTGATTATTGGTCAGAGTTTGAAATTTCCTCCAAATTTGAGCTATTATTTGTTTTTTTTTGTAATGACTTTTACTCATTCTAGACAACCTTTTCAAAAGGTTGCACATTCTTTTTTGGCTCGAATGGTTCAAAGTCACTTCTGCTGTTAGATTATGTGTGTTAAGTTCAGTTCTTTTGTTTGTTTTTAATTCTGATGAGGGTGCAACATTCAGAAAGCCAAGGTTTAGGAGTCACTGCATGTTACCAAAAACTCTGATTTGTTCTTGTGTTCAGTGTCAGAATATGTGTCAGGTTGGGTCACAAGCTGCAATCACAATTAATAGGTTCACATTTACACAAATTCGGTATAGAGCTAGTTAAAAACAAGACTCCTGCTGTGACAGTCATGTTTTCTTATATCCACTTCACTTCCACCCTGTGTTTCCCCCTCCATTTCTGTAATCAGTGGGATCAGTGGTAATCTCTGAAGAGGTGACCCACTGTCCTTTGCCCTGGAATTACCCCCAGTACGCATCGAGATGTGTATGCAGACAGAAAATAGCAGCTGAGCTTTTGAACACCCAGATGTAGGTTTCTGTTGTATCATAACATAATATCTGTGTGTGTTACCAGTCTATCATTCTTATACATGAAGGACCTGCTGTGTGTGTATATGTGTACTTGTTGACTGTACTTTGAGCAGTCTTATATGTGAACACATTTTGAAAAGTAAAACCATTCTGATGAGTTTTTTTGTTTTTTGGGAAAGGTTGCAAATGTCTGCCTGTGCTTTTAGACTTACTTTATGGGTTTAGGACTCAATCAGGTTTCAGGTTAGGTTCATGGATTATGTAAACATCCTCATAATGACAGAGGTACAAATGGGCATTTGTACTGTGTGTGTGTGTGTGTGGGGGGGTGCTTAAGCAATGAAGAGTTAAGAAGCTTTGTGATTCATTGAAGTACATAGAATGAGTGAGACAGGGGGGAGAACATGATATAAAATGAAAACAACACATTGACAGTAAGAAATGGTCAAAACTGAACCAAACAAATTGAGAGACTGACCGTAGGAGAAAAAAATTAAAATCCCTGAAGACAGCAAAGAAGAAAAAGGGATGAAGTGTGGTAGCGGGGGAGCGGGGGAGCGGAAGGTTGGTAGATTAAGTCGGGTTAGAAAGGATTAGTGTCAGGTTTGGTTTGGTTGTAAATTCATCCGTCAGTCACTTCTGGCTGCTGCTGACAGACTCACACTGCTGATTCACTTAAGCTCTGAGATCACAAAGTGAAGCATCACTGTAGGAAAAACCGGACCACAAGAAGTAAAGGTAAGACTGGTACTTCATACGTTTGTTCTCTATGGATTGACTGGATGTATGCAGATAGAAGTGTGTTTGTATATACACGAGAAAACAAAAGCGCAGCTGATTAAAATCTCACCAAATGTCTTCTGCTGCCCTCTTTGCTCTGCAAGGCTGTACTAAAGAGCACTTGTTCCAAATACATTCATCATGCTGATGTACTTTATCACATCCAAACACCCAATAAATTGATAAAAACTAGGGTTAGAGCACATATACAATATGTGATTCTGTAATAACACAAACAGTGAATCCAAGCCCTATAGCCAAGTCTGTAAGATAACATCAGTGCCCTCAAATGACAAGTCATACACAAAATATATCATTTTTTTCTTTTTTCATTCTATCTAACACACACATTTTGTATTGTAAAGGATAATCTGAAGAAGAAATGTGAAAGTCATGTGAAAAGTCTTTTTTTAACCATTAATGTATTACATTTGTTCACTTATAAATGTATTTTCAGTTTCTAACATTATACAGACATAAAATCATGTTTGTCACAGAAATTTGTTCAGTTTTTCTTTAAACGTTGTGTTTCAATGATCTTGAAATCGCACATCATCACACTCATTTCTTTTTAATGTTGGTATGTAATGTACAACTTTTTAGTGAAAAATGAAGAAAACAATACTAAAAAAATAAACTAACATCTCTAACAAGGAATGCATATCACCCGCCTTGTATGCCAAAGTTTTAAACAAAGATCTCACACAATATGTTAGTGCTCAAAGTATGTTTTGGGGATGATTGCCAGCTACTAACACACCAAAGTTTAGCTCAATATCTGTATAATTGACTTAATTAGAGCCATTTTTTAAATTAGATCCAAACAGGAAAGGAACCACATTGACTTCAACAATTAAGTGTACATGTACCTCCAATAGTTATTCCAACATTTGCAGCAGCCTTTTGTTGGTTTTATTTGATTCTCAATTCTCACAGTGGTTAGAGCTGTCGCCTCCCAGCAAGAAGGTTGCAGGATCGCATCCCAGCTTGGGGCCTTTCTGGGTAGAGCTTGCATGTTCTCCCTGTGCTCACGTGGGTTTACTCCGAGTACTCCGGTTTCCTCCCACAGACCAAAAACATGCAAGTTAGTTTAATTGGTAACTTTAAAATTGTCTCTAGGTGTGAGTGAGAGTATGAATGGTTGTTTGTCTCTATGTGTCCCTGTGATGGACTTGTGACTTGTCCAGGGTGTCCCCTGCCTCTTGCACAGTGACTGCTGGACCCGCAACCCGGAAAGGAGAAATGGGTAAAGAAGATGGATGGATGGATGGATGGATGGATGGATGGATGGATGGATGGATGGATGGATGGATGGATGGATAAAGAAATGGATGGATGATTTTCAACCCCTCCAATGAAGATTGAATCCAGTAATACTATATCATATATCATAAAGATAAAAAGTGTTCAGGCTTTTAAGTTATTAGGAATAAAATATTAAAATAAAAAATAAGAACATGAATTATTCTTGTTAGAGAAGAAAACATTGGCTACTTTTGAAAGTGATAGTGATATATATAGATATAGATATATATAGATATATCTATATCTATATATATATATAAAGTGCCTATAGGAAAGTATACATAGCATATGCATAGCATGAGTAAAAGTCCTTGTTTTACTCAGATGCTGACAGTGATTAGTATTTAAGCCAGCAGCTGCAGTCAATCAACCCACCCTGGTATCATCTGGTAAGACAGCTGTTTTAAATTTTGACTAAATGCCCTGATGAGCCATCTGCTCCTGGTCACTGACTCCAGGCAAGAAGTGAAATCAGTACCAGACACCTGGTAATTTATATACTCTGTCAACACAGGATTACCAAGCAATGCAATATTGGGTTTTCTTACTTTTACTCTTATTTACAATAATTTCTTGAACTGTGCAGTTGACTCACAGAACAGAAATTGGAGGTTATTATGTGAGTGACTGGTAAGAATGTCTGAAAAGTGGGTCTATACAAATTATGATGACCTTTAATTGATAAACAAGGTGCCTAGAGGATAAGATCGTTATGAAGGAACAGCTTTATGCACATCATAAATATAAGAATCACAGGTCTGAATTTAACAATAAATTGCACATCATATAGAGGCAAAAACAAGAATTTTGCACATCTGTTTAATTCTTAAAGCCTCTACAAAGAGATATTTGTGTTTAAAACTGAACTGCCAACTAAACAGCATCTTTGCACAGTTTGGAAATGTTTAAGAAAACATACCCAGAAAGATCTAAAAATCTGCCAGGGCAAAAAGTATCTGATTTTCAAAAAACAGTGCTGTTTATGACACATATTAACGTCAAATATGTACTGTCTCCGGAGAGCTGGTGGTAACTGTGTCTGTGGAGAAAGAGCAACAAAAGAGAAGTGACTTGCTGCATCATTGCCTTTGCAAAAAGGAGGGCAGGTTGCACCCCCCCCCCCCCACTCTCAACCAAAACCCTTGACCTGATTTTCAGTTTGTAAATAAACATTGACCTAAAATATCCACCACCTAGAAAAGTGATGCTTTTTAAGTCTTCCTCAAAAAAACACCTTTCTTTGCTGAAGCACTGAGAATCCACTGAGTTAGAAAATGTATTTAAAGGTTAAAGGACTTGGAGCAGTGATCAATGCTAAGCAATATTTTTATCTGTGCTCAATCTTCAACAAAATGTTTGGCTCTGTTGTATGTACTGATGCATTAAAGCATTTCTGAAACAACTTTATTGAGACTTTGGAGGGTGGTGGATGGAGCAGCTCCTAAAACTGCTGTATAAGTCAGGAGTTTTACAGGAGTAAAAAATAAGACTTTTTTGTTTGTCTGACTATTCATTGAATTTCTTTTTTCTCTTCCTGCTGTCACTTGCTCGTTGGTTTAGGCAATAAAACCACAGTTTAATTAAAATGTTGTGCCCAAACTACTCTTTTACAAGATTATAGTCAAAATCATATTCAAAAGCTTTATTTTTCAATAAAATAACTTATATACACTGGTGTTGTGTTGATGTGTTTTACATTAATCCTAAGTGAAATGTTTGAAGGAAGGAGATTGACAAACACCATGAGGTGTTGGCCATACACATTCAGTCCATCTCCCATTAGAGAGATCTTTGTGACTAATTTGTATTAATTATTTTTCTTTTCAGGAGGAATACCATTTCTTTCTTCTTTCATGGTTCTTGATGATCACAATGAAACAATCTATGGAAGATGGTGAGAAAACAAACACACTCTTGGAGACACACATATTTTTGTGTTAGCTATATAACCATAACTACCTGACCATCATTGGCTTCATTCATTGTTTATCTTTACTTGTTCTGTTTTGTTTGCAAATTTCTGATTTGTATCTCATACCTGCATCTGCTCTTCTTTATTAAGGCAACATGCGTACAGGATGACAACCCTCCTAAGCTCTCTGTTATCTCTTAGAATGTGGATGGATCACAGCAAATTTTAAAAAATTCCTTTAGTGTGAAGGCAATCATGAGGCTGCTATACCTATGATACTCACCAAATTGTCTCTATTTTCCATGTACACAAGACACTTTCCTTCACCCTCATTCCATTTTATGTCAGCAGCGTGTTTCCGTGACGATACTACCACATACGCACACAATTGCCCCACCCTAACACAACTCTCTTGAAGTCCATCCGGATGCAACTATAAGATCTTACGCTGTCGTGACTCTACCACTCTGCCTAGTTATTTCCATGACCTTACCATGTTCTGCAGACTAAACTATATGGGAGGTTTCTGGGTCTCTGTCATCAGTTTCAGCCTTGCTGGGGAGGAGGAAACACCATTTAGCAGCATGAGAGGATGCAGGTGAAGGGGTTTTCTGTGCAGAACCTTAACCACATTCATCATTCTTCCTCCCCCTTTCAGCAGCAGATGAGAGATGCAATAGCAGCCATGCTGCTAAGACATGACACTTGCAATAACTTGGAGTGCTGCCAGTGTGGAGTGGACGTGATGGAGTTGTAGGGGATGTAAGAGGCCAGCATAGCCAGACCTGCTTAAAATTCTTGACACCCAAGTCATTCCAGTTTGTGCAAACCCCAAATCATGGATACATTGATAGCATTGTATCCATGATAATGTTGTGTTGATATGTGTCTTACATTAACTGCCATCACGCTCCCCCACCACGCTCCACCCAATATGATAAATGGCCAGCATGATAACCAACTACCACAACCTCACTACAGAAGTTTTGTGCATGGTCAAATCTCTTCATAACCTGTCAAGTGCAATGATGTGCTCATTGCATTCTTAATCCAACCCTGAAGACTTTGCCCAGACCCTGCAAAAACAATCATTTTCTGGCTAACTCTTTTTCATAGCAGGGTTATCATCTAGTGTGAATGGGATCTCATTTCTGTCTGCAGTGTTAGGATTAATAACCCCACCTGACACAAAATGTCAGATTTTCACCTTTAGCTCTAGGGGCGTATTCATAAAAAGCCCTAGAGCAAAGAATTGGTCCAATTGACAATATCTGAAGAAAAATTTTATGATAGCTGGCACAACCTGAAAACTGAAGAATAGCTCTTTCAGCAGCAGGGACCATGTCTCACAGAAGAGAGTTTACAGCTTTGTTCAAAGTTAAGGAAGTGAGGATGACAGATTGAGTCAATCTGAAGGTTGAGTTTCACCTGGAGTATCTCATTGTTGGTGGCTAGGAAGAAAGAGACTTAGAGTGGGGGTTTTGTCTGTTTGGGCAACTTTCTAGCCAGCTTTAGACTCTCCAGATGGATAAGTAGATGTTAGTAGGGATAAGATTGAGGTGAAGGATGAAAGCGTTGAGATGGTATGATGTACTGCATTGAACTGTATGGAGATCTGACCAAATTGGACAATGTGGACAGGACCCACCTTGTACAACCCTCTGGAGTACCTTCACTGAAAATGACCAAACCTAAAAAGAGATTAACTAAATGGATAAAAAGGAATGAAAATGGGAGTTGAGGAGAAGAGAGGGTGGGTGCCGAGAGCTCAAGATAAACTGGGTTAAAATGGTGAGCTGACTATAGGAAGGCTTGTTAGGTGATTAAAAACATAACCTTGCTCCTGAACCTAAGTTTACTGTTTAACTTGATTTAAAAACATAAACCTTATTTATAAAACATTTCATTAATTAAAAAACCTTCTAAAGTGAAAACATTAAAAGTATAAATATAACTTTTTAAAATTCTAGAGTATGTAATCAAAGGAGAAAATAGCTGAAAGATGGAAAGATGTACTTCATTCATTTTGAAGAGATTCTCTTACATTTCTGACAGCACACAGAATACTAAAGAAACAGAGTTAATGATGGCAATAAATCCAAATGCATACATAAAGAGTAAAGGCATCAGGGAACAAATGTGATCAATATATCCTCTAGCAGTCTAAGCCTATATTAGCATAACTAAAAGGATGGATTCAGGATAACTCAAGCCAACCCTACTTTTGAGATTTATCAAAAAGGAAAGTTTTAAACCTATTTGTAAAGGTTGATAGGTACTCTGCCTCCCTAGCTAAAACTGGAAAGTGTTATATGTGTTCATAACTGAAGGAGACTGAGAACTGATTTATAGTAAAGATGATTTGGGTCTGTCACATACTTCTAAAAACACACTGATAATACAAACAATATCAGCCCATCCAGGTCTTTAAATAGACACACCAACAATCAGTGCAACTGAAAACATTCTTGTTTGGATCAGTGACAATAAGTACAAATTAAATTTAAATAAAACCATATGTATATTTGTGTATGTGTGTGTGCAGGCATCAGTGATGTGCTGTCCAGCGTGGTGGAGGATATCGGTGACGCTGTCAATAGAAACATTAGCGGTGCTCAGATTCTTCATGAACTTCTGCGTGCACCATGGCTGCGCGCCTTGCTAAGAGTATGATGTGATTTTAATGTTCCTTCAGTAAATCAGACAAACTACCTAACTGTTAACTGATTCTTTATTTACTTGTGTTTTTCTCTACAGATTTATGAAAGTCTGTTGCAGTTCCAGAGGGCAGCACCAAGCCCATTTCTGGCCTGTGCCTCAGGACTCTCATTTGAGGTGAGTAAATATGTCCAAATACAAACCTTGGAGAAGTGTCAGCCTCAGATGCTTTGAATTTTTATTTTCAGAGGGATATCTAATTATTTTTGATTTGATCAGATTTAGTCCTAATGCTGCAAAGGTTTAGAAGCATCTTTATTGAAAAAAAAACTGCACCACGTGATGCAAATTTGCAGAAAGCCACATCTGAGTGGGTTTTACTACATGGATACAAACACTATATGGAAAGTCACATAAAGGCCCCATCCACACTTATCTGGATACTTAAAAAAACAGATTTTCTGCTGTGTTTGCACCTCCACCCAAACATAAAGTAGTTTTTGTGAGAAAAACTGAGATTTACATGAAAAGGCTTTTCAAAATGGAGACTTTTAAAAGCTCTAGTACAGAGAACATATGGAGTTTCTCAGAAACAATAACTTTGTATCCTATTTTGCACATCCATCATTTGTGTTCTTACACAGATGTCTTTACAGGTTTTTCTGTGTCTGTCTCAGTTTATTGATCCTGTGACCATCAAACTTTTTCATGTGCTGTAATTGTTAGTAACAGCAGCAAGGGTAAACAGTATGAAAGTTTTAGAAGAATCTTTAGCCAAACTAAGCATGTTTTTTCTCTGTATTTGATATGTTGTTAATGTGAATGTTGCCATTTAGTACTGCAGCTAGGGTATTTTAGCATTTAGCATATAATGTGTGGGAAAAAATATATTTTTTTAAATATATTTGGAGTAGTGTGGACAGGGCCAAAGTCTTAAAATTGTTCAGTGACCTAAAATGATTTAGTCATTTAAAATGTATCTCCAATAATCTTTTCACCAAAAAAAAGAAATCAAATACATAATAATAGAAAAGAATGAAATTTTATGACAGCATAACAACAAACACTCATATGTTTTGGTGGTATTCTAAAAATTAGAGACTCTTATCTTAAGGGTTTCCAACCCTTTACTTTTTGATAAAACCATTGTACCCATGGTACAGCTACATATGATCTTTGAAGCTAAGCTCAGTTGCAGATGAAAAAAAAAAAATGAATACATAAAGCATACATAAATCTCAAAATTTGACTATCTTCTTGCTTTGTCAGATCATGACTATAATACATAGAGCAGACCGTCCTTCAGCTGAAGCTAGAGAACTCTACAACCTCCTCAGCTCGCCACATGTCCAGGTTTGAGTTGAGAGTCACTCCAACCTTCTGAGTAACTCATATCTGATGTTTTGTTAGACTCTTTCAGTTTTCCCTGTGTTTGTCAGGCCCTCCTATCATCTCACGACAGTGTGGCTCAGTCGGACTATCTACCTGTCCTGCCACCCCTGCCTGATGAGTTACCTGAGGATGAGGAGGCAGTGAGGATTGTTTGTCTTGTTAAGAATAACCAGCCTCTGGTACGATAGTTGTTGCTGTTGTTATTTTTAAAATTATTATTATTAAAATGATCACTTTTATTTAATGTGCAATGATTTGATTTTCAACATTGATTTGCTGACATACAGCCATAATCTTTTTGTGTATAATATTTATACTAAAACCTTGGAACCTTTGGAATCAGAGAATTCAAGACCAGTATTTCATTTGAGATAATATTGTGCTGATTGCTGTGATTATAAAGATTTATTTCTTACATCCACAATTCAAACCTATCTCTTTAATAACACAATAAAACAGTCCATAAAACTAGTCTTTTTTAAAACATTTGTTCCCATCAATGGGAGACCACACATAAAGGTGGTATACTTGAACAACATCACAACAAAAAGTTGCATTTCTAACAGGAAAATAAACTTTAGGTGAAAAATGTATGTGAAGCAAAGTAAGTTAAGTTATGTTATTGGTAGGTGATTTTTTTCAGTTTTTTTGCTGTTTTGCATCATGTGTTGTCTTTATTTTAGAGCTAGCTGTCCTTTCTTGTTCAATGGTCTGCAATTATAAAAAAGAAGACTTTTAAAGGTAGCGATTCATTGGCTATTAATTTTCCCTTTCCGTCAGGTTTTAGTTTCCTACTATATTTATAAAAACATACAAAAACATGCATCAAATTGTGCAACTTGATCGGATATAGCGTGCTATGACTCTTAGTAGCAGATCAATGTTATGAGTAGATGATTCTTGAAGATTTTAACACAGAATGTTCAACCTATTGTATAACGATGTCATGTTCTCTAACATTTCAGCTATCTAAACTTTCCAAGGTTTTTGCACCAAACTCTTCTCACTCCCACTAATTTTAAATGTCAGAGTTTAAAAATAAAAATGGAGGCATTCTTTTACTGACTGTGTCTCACTGCTATAGGACCTTAGAAGCTCAATTTCTAGTTTGCACTACTGTCTGCCTAATAGCCTAGAGTAATGCTGGGTGCACTCCAGAAAAGGTGGGAATCACCATGGCAACCAGTGACTCAGCAGATTCTGAGTCACTAAATCTCATATTAGTCAGCAGGTTTTTTTTGTTGAATTCATTTGATATATATTCTCTCATACATCTTGCATAATTCATAGCAATTAGAGGTTTTAAGTTAAGAAAATTTAAATGAAAGCCTGTGCATAATTTTTAAATTCCATAAACACGTAACGGGCAGACAGAAAAAAGATAAACGTGGATTTTCAAAATACAGCTTGTTGATACTCATATCAACAACTCATGTCTTAGATTATTACAAAGGTAAGTCCCAGATTACTATTGGGTTTTATAGAAGTTATTGATGTATGTTAGAGTTTCAGGTAGTAACTTTATTGGTGCTCTCTCCAAAAAAGGTTAAAAA
>JAOXNZ010000188.1:24916352-24929030 GCA_028566095.1 Kryptolebias brasiliensis | reverse complement strand
CCCAGAAGGCCCTGTGCTATAGTCCGCTTCCTGCTTTTGGAGCGGTCTCCAGTCTGCTTGCATTCACATATGCATTCGAACCGCACCAGAGTTCACTTCAACTGAACCAAGACCTAGGTTTTTAGGTGGACCAGAGTTTGCTTTTTTGGTCCGCATCAGAGTTTGATTGCGCATTCACACCTCCCCAAACAAAACAGACTTTCTAGGCAAACAAAGTAGAGTTCGATTAAAACTGACTAAACAGGGCTGGTGTGAATGCACCCTTACTGAGTCAGAAATGGTCCTGGCAGAGCCGACCAGACACAAAGTTGTGCTCACCAGTTCTTCTTCTCTTTGTGGACGATGCTGACGAGGACATGCTCTCCTCCTCGGGCCATCTGCTCCCCGGCTAAGTCTCGACACACCAGCGTGAAGTGGCCTTTCTGGCCCTCACTGCCCTGACGCAGACCTGTGACCACAAGAGGGGGTGGGTGGTTAGAGGGCGTCCAGCTGAACAGACATTAAATGTACTCTGGTTAAACAGATAAATGGCCTAAACATAGATTGTCTGTCAAAACAATCTGTTTTAAGTTAAGGAAAAGTAAATACAAACCTCTCCAAGAATTAAGCGTTAATTAAGGGCAAACAGGAAGAGTTTAAACCTGGAAATGTAAGAGAAAGCGTGTAGATACTCTTCAAAATAAGAGCATGGATCTGTCACAGCTTAGATTATTACAAAAGTCTGTCCCAAATTACTACTGGGCTTCAGAGAAAAAAGGAAAAGTATGATGGAATTTCGGGATGTAGCTGCATTGGCACCCTTCTAAATTTCTTCAGCAATCTTCCAGTTGTAATACATCAATGTAAACAGTTAAATGAACAAACATGAAAGAACAGCCACGCTTTTAAACTAAACTACCAACTACCCCCCCTCCCCTTACCAACACACACACACACACACACCATGTCAAGGTTTAAAGACAAAGAGAAGAAAAGTTGTAACATTGTTTGATAAAGACTGAAGATTTGTCTAGGCACCATAGCTTTAAAGAAGGTAAACCATTATTTAGAGACAACACAAAATACAGACTCTTGACCATTTATAAAGAAAGGTTTAATGTTTGGGAGAGCCATTTGAGGACAAATTCCAACACAAGACAAACAATGTAAAACAGCACCTCAAGAAATGTCTGACATAATACAGACACTGACCTTTGAGCAAACAGCTCTGTACTTGAGCTGTTTGAAAGCAAAAAGCTCAGCACAGAGGTCTGTATTTACTTTGGTTTTCCTCCTCTGACACAAGTAAACAGCTTCTGTTTACTGACTGAGACTCAGCTAGAAGTCTCCACCAGCTGCCTCAGAGTGTGTTTGCTAAAGGGACGTGAAAATTATCATACTGGTGGTAACATGATCTGCTCCTGTGAGCCATTTCTGAAGGCAGTACCCTAAATGATAAAGTCCTTTTTACTAACAATATATTTATAGGTCAGGTAACAAAATAAAAGTGAAAAAAAACATTTAACTTTTACAGTTAATTAACATGACTGCCACCTTGTGGTGTACATTAGTCATTGTAGTCACTCTTTATTGTATGATGCCAGTAATTACATATTAATCTGAATGGCTGTAGGTTGTCAATCAAATGAGTGACTGAATAACAAATTCAACAAACTTAAGATACAAGTAATATTTAGTCTTAGGTATATATTTCTGTAAACTTATAATTTTCTGAGCTGGTAAAATACTTAAAAGGCTATGTATTAAAGCCATGTTTCTTTAGTTCTAGCTTTGTGCTTTTAGTCTATAAAATTAATTCTGGTGATGTAAAACTTTCTTGTAGCCAATTCAAAGTTTCCTTTGACTTGATGGCACATGTATGGACCTGTTGAGTCATCTCAACATTCCTTCAGCTGCAAAGGAATTTCACCTACAGAGGCAACGATGGTGTTTATCTGCACAGCAAAAACTCAATCTGACTTCTATTTCTGTCATGAATAAAAAGAAAAGGTTTTGACACTACACAGCTACGCCTGACTCCAAGAACACTTAAAGTTTTATTCAACAAAGCATTAAAGCCAACTAACATGGCAAAAAAGAGCTAAAACTACTTTTCTGTTAAACTTTTACCTTCCCCTTCTGTGGTGCACTGGCTGACATCCAAGGTCCTCAAGTTGATCACACCCACTAGCGGGTAGCCCTCCACCTCTCCTGCTGGCTCTGTAGGCAGGAAGAAGATACTGCTACCATCGTCAGGGGCAACCACCGCCAAGTGGGGGTCATAACTGCTCTCTGCCAGACTGCTGAGTCTCCTTAGGGTGACTCCTTTGGCGCTGAGGATCTCAGCGTCAGAACCGCAGCTCAGCAATCGCTCTGCAAACGCCACACCACCTCGGACGTCCAGCAAAGCCTGCTGCAGCTGCGCCCCCTGCAGGTGGAGGTGGTTTCTGCAGGACAGAAGTGATTGGCATCACAAATGGTGAGGATTTTCCTGCTGAACTGCCCAAAGAACTGTGTTGCTTCTATAAACACTTACTGAAATTCAACACTTTAACAAGGCCACTTTGCATTTTATTTTTGAGGTATTACGTCCAAAAACTATGCAGATGTAACTGAATGCCATGGTTTCCACATGCAGTGTATACTGCACATTTGCTTATTATATGGCTAGTTTTGTGTGACCAATCAGACATCTTTGTATGCAGTCTCTGGGCAGAATTTCTTCTCAACAGTATATTTGTTGTGTAAGTCAGAATCTCTGCACCAATAAAACAAATGAGAGTGTAAGTTTGGATAGACAATTTGATCAACAAACCGGAGTTGCAGATGGGTGTATTCTTTGGACTTTTCTTTGAGAGATAAGGTATACTGGCTGACCTGCTGCCCATATTACAAAAGAGGTGTAGCTAGTGCTGATCCTTCAGCTACACCAAAAATAGAAAGAGGTGGTAAGTTATTGTCAATAAATTGTTATTGGTGGCCTTTTCAAGATGACCATTCAAAAAACAGATAGACTTTAGTTAAAAAATGCAGTGCAGCGCTGTGCGGTTAGCAATTAGGAATGATGCACTTGATTCCGAGGAAGATGACTGGAAAGGCTATAAGTACCATAGCTGTTTAACTAAAGCTGCAGAAAAACATTAAAACACAGGATGTGTGGTTGTGATGTCAGTTAACTACATATCCATTTGCAAGTGCTGCCTTAGAGCTTAAAAGACTGTCTCTGCAACCTGTTTTGTATATATGTGTGAGGGGATAAAGGCCCAGTTGTGACAAACACACTTCAACACTGATGTTTGGTGCCTGGTTAGCAGCAAGATATGAAGAAGACTAATATGATTTGGGGTAATCCCTATGATTTGATTAAAAAAAAACAACACTTTTATCTTTTTATAAAGTTCTTATCCCTCAACCTATCCTATCTGCAATGGCTTAATTTCTGAAAATATCAGAAAAAATATCATAACACGAGTGTTCAAACGTAGTCCCAAATGAATAAGACATCGCTATTTAAAAAAACAATGTTTGACCATAAAAATGATGATAAGACTTTCACAGACAAAGTTGCACATTTTCTCACCTCATCATAGCATACTAATATTCATAGTTTAATTCTTTCAAACCTGCGTTGGACCCGCAGCTCCTCCAGCCATTGCAGCAGAGATAGGCAGTGAGCCTCCACAGCGCTGGCGTAGCCTCGTGCAAAGGCTCTAATTTCACTTGCTGTTGCTTCTGCTCGTGCCTGCAAATTGTCCTGGGAAGTTTCCACCTGCAGGAGAGAAGGAGGAAAACACACAAAAAAAACCCAACTAATGTTTAAACAGGAGAAGTCATCTGTGTCACAACACCTGTTGAATAATGTTAAATCACAAAGCTGGCACACAAGGTAGAGATAGGAAAAAAAATCCATGGCATAGATTTAGAGGTGGGTTTCTTAGGACCTTCTGCAGTGCCTCCTCCAGCTGCTCCAGACGAGGTCGTAGGCGCGAGCTGACCAGTTCTCGGATGCGGTCGCCGTGCTGATCGATGACGTCGTGTGCGGGACAGCACTGATGGTCACGGTGCAGCATGGCGGCGCACTCCAGACAGACGGGCAGGTCGCAGGGCTGACAGAAGAGCCTGAGTTCCAGGCTGGGATGGAGAGAGCAGAGGATGGGACGACAGAGACGACCTCGAGTCTTCAGCTCCTCCACAGTATGAACAGAGTGAGATGTTGTTCGCTTCTGACGCCTGCAGACATGAGAGAACAGTGATATGGCCAAGTCAATAAATTAGATTAGACAGAGTTCAGCTAATGATGACATGAGAAATGTAGGTGGAAGGCAGGTGTTACTCACTGCATGGTCCAAAAGAAGGAAACAAAACATATTAAAAAACAAACAATGCAGAATTTTTTAGACATTATGGAGCTATATCTATATTAACAACAACACTCGATAAACAGACCTCCACAACATTTAACAGTTTCTTCTTAAACCACTGGAGTGTTGTTTTTGCTGTGTGTTTAGAGTCATTGTCCTGCTGGAAGGTGAACCTAAGTCCCAGTCAATCTCTGGAAGACTCAAACAGGTTCCTCTCAAGATTTTTGAAGTATTTTGCTACATCTATATTTTCTTTACCTTTGACCAATTTCCCAGTACCTGCTGGTATAAAACATCCCCACAGCATGATGCTGCCATCACTATGCTTCACCGTGAGGGTGGTGCTGTCAGCATGATGAGAGGTGGTAGATTTGCCTCAGACAAGATGTTGTCCTTGATGACCTAGTTCGAGATTGGTCTCATCTGACAACGGCACCCTCTTCCACGTGTTTGGAGAAGAAATTCCAACAGTCCAACTGTTGTTTTTCTCTATGCAGTGCTGTTCTTCCTTGCCACTCTTTCATGAAGCCCAGCTCTAAGCAGCTTATAGTGGTCCTATGGACAGATCCTCCCATCTCTGTAGAAGAGCTGCAGCTCCATCAGGGTTATGTTTGGCCTCCTGGATGTTTCTCTGATTAATGCCCTCCTTGTTTTGTTCATGGCTTTTGGTGGATGACCCTTTATTAGCAGGTTTGTTGTGGTGACATTATCTTTCCATTTTCTAATAATGAATTTAATGGAGCTCTGTCGGATGTTGAGGGTTCAGTACTGGATCCGTTCTTCTCCACAACTATGTCTCTGGTCTGGGTGGAGAGTTCCTTGGTCTTCATGATGTGTCATGCTTTGTGGTAGCCCTCACTAATTAGAACTGTTGAACAGCTGTTGATCCTGGAGGCTATCAGAACAGGTGGATAGATCATTTGACACTTATTATGTGGCTTCTTAAGGTAACAAATGGGGCTTCAAACAAAGGGTCTGAATACATGTGCATGCACCACTTGCAGTTATTATTTTTTAAATTTAAAACAAGTTTTTTACCCATTTAATTTCAATAATAATAAGTAGTTTTGGAGAATTATTGTTTTTAAACATTTTTTTTAATCCAAATAAATAAATTGTTAGACAACAAAACAGTAATAGATGAACTAAAGCAGTCAGTATAAGCCTACTCCACCTGTGTGCCTGGCAGCAGAACCCGCACAGGTTGACGCAGCAGACGTCGCAGCGACTCTCGGCGCCTCCTTCACCGCACAGGTCGCATCCCAGCGGACCGTCCGACACCAGGGTCTCCACGAACACTTCGTCCAGCGCCAGGTGGTCTGTACTCAGCCCCGCCGGGCCGGACTGAGGGAGGTCCACCTCGGAGTCACACTCGGGACAAAGCACCGTCACTGTGACGGCCGGTCGCTTCGTCTCCGCTCCTCCCCTGGTTCCGTTCTCCTGGCCGTTCCGAGGTGAAGAAGACCC
Organism: Kryptolebias brasiliensis; assembly: GCA_028566095.1. Taxonomy (NCBI): domain Eukaryota; kingdom Metazoa; phylum Chordata; class Actinopteri; order Cyprinodontiformes; family Rivulidae; genus Kryptolebias; species Kryptolebias brasiliensis. Next base: position 24,923,223 of record JAOXNZ010000188.1, on the reverse strand, counting down.
CGAAAACGGCTCCAGAGCACCGATACAGTCAAAGCAGAACGTGTGCAAGCAGGGGAGGATTTTGGGGTCCCGGTACAAGCGTTTACACACCTTACAAACCGCTCTGGGGTTCACAGAAACCACTTTTTGTTCTGGTTCCGTGCTCGGCGTTGGTTTCTCTGATGTTTCTTTCTGTTCGGACCGCGACATCGTCTGGTTTTGGAGACTTCAGGGTGTCGGAATCAAACCAGTAAACCCACCTTGAACAACCACCAAGCTCCGCAAACGTGTCAAAGCTGAAAAGCTGAAAAACTTCTTTTTGAACACTAAAACAAGTAAATAGTCCGTTTCTCACACGATGAATGCGAATACATTTTCACATTGCGGGACTATTTAACTTTCATCCACCTCACCATTAAATAACACCTAACTTCGGAAAAGTAGGTTGGGTTCAAGCTGTGTGGGATATTTGATACCCCACTCTCAAACAAACCAATGAGAGGCTCCTCGCTGAGTATCCGGGGTGGTCCAAACTCTTTCCAGGACTTTTTACTGCCGGGCTGGGTCTGACTGCCCCCATCTACCGGCTGGACAGAATTATAGGTTTGTCAGAACCCAGGTAAAATCCTGATAATGTGATTATCCCATGGTATGTGAACTCAAACAGCTTCTAGATCTGTTCTGAAGATTGTTTCTTTTTTTTTTTAGCTTGTTCTACATTCTTATTTGCTTTTATTTTATTTTATTTCATTACACCCACAACCATTTAATGGTGTGGAGCACAAGCTTAAAACATTCAGGTCAAGCAGATAATTTGAGACAATAATAATAAAAAAAGATTAAACATAATCTTCAAAAAGTTCCCAAGTTCACAAATCACTCCCACATTCTCAGACTACCTCATAAGGATCAGTTTATTTAGCGTTATCTCTGTGTTCCCAAACAATATATGGAATTTATAATTACCATCACATTAATTACAAATTTCATTACAAAGTCTAACTTTTCTCTCTAGTAATCTTTGGTATTCTACAGTCAGCTAGCTAACCTCACTCCATACGGCTTGTCGTTGTCCCTGGTTTTCATGTAATAAAGACTTTTCAAACTGAAGTTCTTGTACAACACTTCTCTGCATCTGTATAAACAGATCTTCAAGTCTCTGTTCATTAGTCCTTTTATGCCCACTAACATCATCACATTTCTGTTCTGGCCAGATTGAAGACAATCCACATTCATCCAGAACTTGTTTAACACAAATGATTCAAGGCGTCCTAGAAACTCCATTAATATACAGTTCCAGTAAACAGTCAGTCTACATCCTAGACTGTGTTGCTTACTGTTCAAGAGTCCTGCTCTATAACCAATCATTCTCTGTTTTTAATCGCGATACATAGACTAATGGGAACTTTCCAAGTTTCCTGTACACCATATCATTACATGTTGACATTTAACTTTTACAATATACATAAGAAATTTAAATGTAATGTTTCAAGGATAACCATCTGGTCAGACAACTGAAAATTACATTTTTACTGTTTCCTTCTTTATATAATTCTTTAGTCATTTTAGATGATCTATCAAATTAAATGTACTGCCTAAATACTTAAAATAATGCACAGTTCTTTACCTCTGCAAAAAAAACATTAATTTCCTCATAAATATGAATTATGAATCTGTTTCTAGCATATTCTATGTTTAAAATAAGAAACTAAAGGCTAAGCCTATTTTTTTTGTAACATACTAGACAACATAATATAACTTTTAGGGGGGATTTGTCCAGATTAAAAAAACATTCAATTTACTTGAACATTGTGACAATAATATTTTACCACAACATGGAATTATTTGATTGTGTTTTGTAGCTGACAGAAATACAGTAAAAAGTCAAACAAGAACTCAGAAAAATTTACTTACAGACAGATTTGCTTACACAGTTTACAATTGATGCACACAGAGAAAAAACATTTAGATGGATAAATTATGGATAAAATACAACACACAGGTTAATGTTGAAGAGCAACAAAATAGAAAAATAAGAAAACTAACACAATGTTTGAAATCACTTGCACTGTCTTTATGTACTTTGAAAGTTATCTCTGTCGTAATGTGAGAAGTAAATGAATATGTAACAGGGAGCTTTTAAAAATGTTTTTGAATTATGTGTGTGTTAAAGTTATTAGGCCACATAACAGAAGCACAGGACACTGATGATAACATTTCTATTATTTGATAGAGTAAGACTTGAAGCAGCACTGAAAGTGAAGTACGTTCGTGCTGAAACACTGGAGCCTGAAAAATAAAAAGCAAAGCATGTTATATACCAAATCGTATGCTCTAGATTGTTTTAATTTAAAATTATTAAGATGTTTTTGCTTTTGTTAAATAAGTTTATGACTGTGAACTCAGCTACAGTGGGTTCCATTGTTGCATTACAACAGGGATCATCAATTTGATTAAGGCTGTGTTCACTGTATTTAGTCTGGTAGACTCGGTTCAATTGGGGACCAAAATTGCAGCATTTGTTCCATTTTCAGCTGGTGTGGCTCACATTCACACTACACTGAGTCAATCGAGCCAAACCCCTTGAGCAACCTGTTCCCTCCCCTCGCCTGTGGTGGCACTACACCAAGAACTACTGAAGGAAACAACACTAAAAAACCTCTGAAGAAGACACTAAGCGCAACTTCCTTCTTCTGGAAAAGTAAACAGAAATAGAGTGGCGTCAAATTTTAGCGGTTTTAGGATTTTTGTTTTGTCTGCACGTCTGACCACGAGCCATTTCTCCCTCTAGTGGTCAGACGTGTGTTTGTTCTGCTTGTATTTACCCAGAAGGCCCTGTGCTATAGTCTGCTTCCTGCTTTTGGAGCGGTCTCCAGTCTGTTTGCATTCACATGCATTCGAACCGCGCCACAGTTCACTTCAAGCAAACCGAGACCTAGGTTTTTAGGTGGACCAGAGTTTGCTCTTTTGGTCCGCTTCAGAGTTTGATTGCGCATTCACACGTCCCCAAACGAACCGGACTTTCTAGGCAAACAAACTAGAGTTTGAGTAAAGCACACTAAACAGGCCTGGTGTGAATGCACCCTAAAAGTAATGGCTCTAGATATAATACTCCAGATTATTGAAGTTAAACTGAGATGTAGGTTGTATTTTTTAAAAATAATTCTTAAAAAAAATTGAAACTCACTTTCATGTGTGCATATGTATTCACCCCTTTTTTTGAGGGTGTAATCATTACCTTTAGAAGACACATAATTAATTAAATGAGATTCAGTTGTTGTTAACTTTAAAAAACAAATACCCAGCTTCCCCTATTTGTTCCACATGGGCAGTTCCACTTTCACTTCAAGCTCGGGTCCAGATGCCTGGGAGCTTGATGGTCCTCTTCAGTATCTTAGCTGCTCCTAGGACTGCACTCTTCTGGACAGAGATCTCTGAGGTTGTTCCTGGGATCTGTTGGAGCCACTCTTCCAGTTTGGGGATCACAGCACCAAGTGCTCCGATGACCACTGGTACCACTGAGACCTTGACTTTCCACAGCTTCTCTATTTCCTCTTTCAGCCTTTGGTATTTCTCGAGCTTTTCGTGCTCCTTCTTCCTGATGTTACAGTCGCTTGGGACTGCTACATCTAGCACCACTGCTTTCTTCTGTATCTTATCTATCACCACAATGTCTGGTTGGTTAGCCATCACCTGTTTGTCAGTCTGTATCTGAAAGTCTCACAGTGTCTTAGCCCTGCCATTCTCCACCAACTTAGGTGGAGTCTCCCACTTTGACTGTTGGACTTCCAGTCCATACTTGGTACAGATGCTCCTGTACACTATTCCAGCCACTTGGTTATGACATTCCATGTATGCTTTGCCTGCCTGCATCTTACATCCTGCTATTATGTGCTAGACTGTCTCAGGGGCATCATTGCATAGCCTACATCTTGGTTCCTGTCTAGAATGGTAGACCCCAGCCTCTTTTGCTATTGTGCTGTACAACTTAGATATCTCTGTGCAGTCCTAGAAACAGCTAAGATACTGCGCTGGACCCTCAAGCTCCCAGGCCTCTGGTAGAGGACTGGAGCCTGAAGTGAAGTGGAACCGCCCATGTGGAAAAAAAATAGGGCAAGATGGGCGTTTTTGTTTTGTTTGTTTGTTTTTTTAATTAGGATCAACTGATTCTTATTTAACTAATTATGTAGAATTACTAATGGTGGAGGTGGGGTAATCCTTTAAGAAAAATAGTTAGACTGAAATTCTAAATAGGCAGACTGTATATTTTTTTAACCACAGTGATATTTAAAAGTGACTTTACAACATTAAGTCAATATGTTTCTTGATCCTATCCAAATATATTCTACAGCTTAAAGCATTCAAGTGCTTAAACCATAACCTAACAGCGTGGGTAATCACACTGTGTTGATAAATGATAGGTTTAAAACTCTATATTGATCGTTCTGTGAAGTACTTGAGATGGGCTATGAATTTAAGCCTTAACCCACAAACCCCTTAAGCTTCCCAAAAGGGACTTTTTGTCTTTGTAGAAAACTCAAAATTATATCTTAAGTGATGGTTTACAAAAGGTTTTATGCAACTGCACAAAAAATTTAGAAGGTGTTGTCCCGATACACAAGTTTAATTTCATAGCTGCATAAAGCTAAAGCTACAGGATGGGTTCATTTATGACTGACAAGCCAATGCTCAGTGGGTGTTTACTTTGTTCTCACAAAGTCAGTTAGACTTACCATTTAGTCCCAATTTTACTTAAAAAACAAACAAGTGGATTATAGTTAAAGTGATAAATGATCCTAAAGGTATACAGTACCTGTTATTGTTGCTTCAGCCAGGGCGACTGCCAAATTATTTCCGATCCTGCAGCTGTAGGTCTCACTGACTTGCGCCGAGTTTAACGTACTGACGAGGCTGACTATTCCTGCTGAGTTTTGGGTGAAACTTGTGCTTGCATTCAGCACATTCCCAGTTTGGTTCAGCCATGTAACATCTGGTTTAGGGAACCACCTGTTCGCCTCACTGGTCAGGATACCATCAGAGAACCTGAACGTGGGAGCTGAAAAGGCTGAGACAGTAAAATAATCACACATGCTGAATAGACAAAACTAACGTTTTGTGTTATCAGTTATTTCACATGTAGCTTTTCAAAGTAAACAGAGTAAAACTGGAAGGACGCGTCTTCTTACCCGCTGTTCTGAGCTGAATGTTGACATTTCCTCGGCCAGCAGAGGAGCTGATGCTGCAGGTGTACTCGCCCTTATCACTGCTTTTCACATTCCGCACAAGCAGAGAGGCATTTCCTGCAGCCACAGCATCAGGGAAGACCTGAGCTCTCCCTTTGAACTGTGAGGCCTGACCTGCGAGAGCTGGAGCTCCATCCCTGTACATGTAAACCAGTCCCAGGTCCTTCTTCTCCCAGATGACAGACACAACACTGAGTCCGTTTTGTTGAATTTCTGTAGGAACATAGCAGCTGAGAAGCGTGTCCTCACCAAGGTTGGCGACAGGTTTTGTGCTGCTGCTCATCACCGAGGATGTAGATTCTGTAGGTGATAACAGAGTTTTATTGTACAAATTAGAACTTTTTTGAAGAAGGTGAATGCAGCTAATGCCCAAAATTCCAGCCCATCTTCTTTGCTTATTTTGTAAAAACCTAAGTTGACAAAATGCTGATGTTTTGATGCATAAACTGTATAAGAAGTGTAAAAAGAAACAAAATCAAAAGAAACTCCTTGACAGTACTCCTAATATGACAGACAAGCAGTCACTGTGCAAAATCTACAGCCTGAATTCTGAAATAGTTAGGAGGTGTAATTTGTATTTGATTCACAATAAATAGTTGTTGCTTTTCTTTTGACTGCTCCATTCAGCAGGGGTTGCCACAGTGAGTGAACTTGCATGAAAGATTTGGCAATTGTTTTACACCAGATGCCCTTCCTGACGCAACCTGGGCTCCAACCTGGAGCCACAGGAGAACAAGACATCAACCACCGAGCTACTGCAGCCCCTCACAAGAAATCATAGTTAGCATATTAAAGGTTTAAGCTTATAAATTGTAAAAAAATAAGGTAGTTTTAAATTTGATGGACTATATAAAACATTTAGGACAGGAGCAACAAAAGGGTGAAAATGTATGTGGTATGAATAATAAACAGCTGGAGGAGCATTTGGCAACTAATTGGGTTGAAAGGCAACAGGTTAGTAATAGGACTGAGTATAATTTTGTTTTTAGAAAGGCTGAATCTCTAAGAAGTAAAGATGGGCAGAAGTTCATCATTATGTGAAAAACTGTGTCTGAAAATAGTGGAACAACTGTAGAATAATGTCTCTCAACAAAAAATTGGGAAGATTTGAAATATCCCATCATCTACAATTCATATGCATGGGCTCAGGAACACTTCAACAAGTTCTCTATAAACACAGTTTCCCATGCCATCTACAAATACAGGTTAAAGCTCTATAATGCAAAGAAAAAGTCAGTTTCTAGGCCAAGCTGATTTTAAAACAGACTGAGGCAAAGTGGAAAACTGTTCTGTGGTCAGATGAATCAAAAGCGCCTGGTCATCAGACATTATTATTTGTGTCTATAGTGTTTTCCATCCATCCATCCATTTTCTTTACCCGCTTTTTCTATTCCGGGTCGCAGGGAGCCTATCTCCAGCAGTCACTGTGCGAGAGGCGGGGGACACCCTGGACAGATCGCAACTCCATCACAGGGCCACATAGAGACAAACAACCATTCACACTCTCACTCACACCTTGGGACAATTTTTTTTAAGAGTTACCAATTAACCTAACATACATGTTTTTGGTCCGTGGGAGGAAACCAGAGTACCCGGAGTAAACCCACGTGTGCACAGGGAGAACATGCAAACTCCACCCAGAAAGGCCC
>JAOXNZ010000188.1:24839672-24856381 GCA_028566095.1 Kryptolebias brasiliensis | reverse complement strand
AAACAATATGGGCATGGAGTACTGTGTGTGTACTGTGTTTTGTTATAATTTGCTATTCAAATTATTTGCCACACATTGCATATACTGCAGCTAGTAAGACACGAGTTACCTTAACCCTAAAGCATACAGTTTTTGTATTTTATCCTGAATCATAACATGCAGCAGTTATGAACCTCGTGTTGTGTTGTGTTGGAAGCACATTAACACTTTTAACACTTTTGTTAAAAGCATCAATTCCCTTTATCCAGCTATACAAATACTATAAATGTTTTTACTTGGGTGTTAAAAATGGCTGAAAATTGATCAAGAATTCTGGAAATTGGAGTCTGGAAAAGTCTGGAATTTTGAGAGAACCTTTTAATCAGTTTTAGCAAACACAGAAATGCCATAACTGGCTAGTAAATGACTGATTGCAGCTCTGTATAGCTTGTATAGCTGTATAGCTCTGTTGATGTGAAGTACTACACCTAAAACATGTGTCAGACGTCTCCCATGCTATATCTGGTGGCTGGCTGATGGCACAGGCCACCTGTCATTCCTACATCACACCCTGGAGCCACGATGCCTCCTTACCCTTACATGTATCCATCATTATGGCGCTGTCACTACTTTGTTTGGTGGCTCAGAAGTGTAACAACGGTAGGCTGACTTCAAACCCCTTATCCTGCCTTGGTCCTTTACATAAATTGCAGCAAGATGGAAAGCAGGAGTCTCAGTCCTGGCTTGAAAGTGTTTGGTGGAAGGGGCTCCATTTGTAAAGAAAATAGAGATTTATTTTTTTTAAATGATCTTTCTGAATCACACAGTAAATCACATTGATGTTAGCGCATTATGGAGCTACATGTAACTTGTTTTTCTTTTTTTTTTTGAGGTTTTATTGCAGCTGAACTTAATGATTATGAGCTTTTGGAATCGCAAAACCTTTGAATCCAGATAAAATTTAATAATGAATATCAAAATGTTTCCCTCTAGAACTTATTTAAATGATCAGTTTTCAACATTACAGGCCTGTTCTGATCAAATCTTTCTCACAAAAGTAATGCAGGCTTCCTGAAATTGGCAGGTGATTACAGCTAATTGCAGTAGATAATCACTGCAAAAGAAAAGAAAGCTCTAAAACCTCCTGGTTGGCTCATCAGGAGGCCGTACAGTGTTTGAGCTCCCTGGAGCTGAGTGTCAATTTGGCTCACGGTTCACTCAGCTGTGACTTCAGTCTGAAAAGCCAACAGTTACAGAATAGCGGCTGGCATTAGAGCATGTGCATGTGTCCCTGCAGAGCTATGGACTGCGGCTGTAAAGTCTAGATAAATCAATGACCAAAGCGGTTCTTTTTAAGTGCAATCGAAAAGGAACAGCTATCCCGATGTATTAGTCCATAAAAAGAGGGCAACGATTTCTGGTATAAGCGTGTAAAATTTGCAGAGAGAAGGTAATGAATATCATCTCCTTCAGCCAATACACTTAGGTATTTTTTTTTCTCTCAATCACCCTTTTTCACTCATAGTCCAAATGCTGATTGACAAATGGCCCTGTATATTGACAGTACTCCAGGGTCTGTGTATGTAGCACAGTTACTTCTGAAGTAGATCTGCTCTTTTTGCTTTGCTTTGCTTCACTCTGTCTATATATAACCATTTCTTCCTCTTTCACTGATCTTCTCACTTTTTTTCTTGTTTTCTTCTCAGCATTTCTTTTCCTTTGCACCTGTGTTTTTAAAATTTGCCCCCTTTTATAATTTATTGTTCTCAAGAATCCTCCAAGGACTGTTTTCCTCTCACTACAAGGCTCAAAAAATCATCTTGTTTTGTTTGGAGTCATATTGGTTAGTGCTCAGCAACAAACACATCTGATCTGTAGACAACACAGTATAGTATTTCAGTCTTACAGAACTTGAAGAGATGAAAACAAACCTATTTGAAAGGGTTTGACTGGAATGCGTATTTCAAAATCCCATAGCAAAAATGTAGTGTGTTAGCCAAACGATGGCCTTTGGATATTTTCTTAAATTCTATGAAGTTTAAAATTTTTGCACAAAGTTTCCTAAGTGAGTATTTAACAGTATTTGAATTGTAGTTTTAAAACTAAAATGAATTATTAATTTCTTTTAATGCACAGACACAATGTTTAAAATTAGTCAGCTTTTTCCTTCACCCAGGACAATTTTAAAGTCAGTTTGTGATCAGCTATTTTATTTATAGCCTTTTCATTTACAATAATATTTAAGATCAAAGAGACTATTTTAATTTAATCACAAAAACTGAGAATGATGAAGACCAGAGAAACGAGATGTGTTTGTTATATGTACGTAACTGTGTTGAGCGAAGACATAGGTTCATCCTTCTGCATTCATTCATACAATAATGTGTTTGAAAAACAATTTCCTTGTGCTTGTTGTTGGTCAGATGCAAAGACTACGCACATGTTCAGTTGTCTATTTATGACCTTTGGGTTTAATATATTTCTGTTTTGAAACTTTTTTTCTATTTTTGTATAATACTAAATAAGCCAACTATCTGGTTGTGTACAAGTTGTCTCTTATATAAAACTGCTTTACGTTTGAAAAAAAATATTGGCCTCCTTCTGACTACTGCAAATAATGTGAAAAACTGAAATTTTCTGTTGCTTTTGTGTCACACACAGTAAGGGAGCTATTGGTAAAAAAAAAATAGACTATTTAAAAAAACTTATATTTTGGTATATCCATGTGGATTTCAGGATACAGAGTGTTTCAGAAACGTAGCAATCTGATAGCATACTCGCTATTCTTTTGCTCCTTAGAACTGAAACAATAATGGAGCCATTTTTTTTCTACCTCTGTCTCATTTGATCCTGATACTTTCATCATCAAACTGTGATCGTGTGCTGAAATGATTAATAACTAAAGGAAACTTTAACTGGTGTAAAGAAAAAAAACAAAACAAAAACTTTCACACACAGGCTACATTGAGTTTGTGTTTTATTTTGGGAATTGTTTAAATCTCTGTAGGTATCTTTTACTGAAGGACTAGTAGTTATTATTTTTGTTCCTGGTTGTGAAGCAAAGAAACATCTTGCCATCACTACAGAGCACGCTTAATGAGGCTAACCAATTAGAGCTCCTGTGATTGAGAGAGAGTGACATTGAAGCTGGCAGAAGACAGACTCACCCTGCTCTAGCTCTCTGCCCCTCTGGGCTGCTGCCACAAAAGAACAGCTCTTTCTATAAGTTTTCTTCCTCTTCAGCCATTAATGCAATAAAAACAACCAGATAAAACAAGGGTTTTCTTTTCAACCCTAAGGGAAATTTATGGACTGATGGTTACATGGATTTTTATTCTTGCACGTTTGGAAAATGCCCATTTTCCACTTTAGACGCTTAGGTTATGTGACAGTGCAGAGATGCTCCTGAAATGTATGAGGAAGACGATTTTTTAACCTGGCTCTGCTGAAGATCCATTTATAGGAGTGTCATTATTTGAGGTCAGAATTTAGGGAAGAAGAGTATTTAAGTGAATAAGTCATTGTGATTTAAAGTTCTGCTGCTTGCACCATCATTTCCTGTCACAAAAACATGTCTTGAATTTTGCAGCTGTAATAGTTTGTTAAAGAAGTACTGTGGGGAGCAGCAAATATGTGATGGATGGTAAATATTTTCTCTGGGCTGATAACTAAAGAATGACAGAAAAGTACATTATCAGAGCCTTTTTTTATTGTCAAGACAAATAACTTCATTTGCTTGAGGAGATTTAACACAACCTAGAACACTGATAATGTTGCACAGTTTCACACAGCTAAAATGCCTTTCAGGATGCAAGACCAGGCAGGAGAGATTTTGGGAATCAGAGCTTCACTGCACCTGCTGCACTAAAACCTTTTTGTTCTCATTTAGTTTTTTTTTTTTATCCTATGTAACATAACTAGGATGTTATAATCTATATTTTCACCTGTGCTGTTCCTGAGAGCAGAGGAATAAATTGTTAGCAAAAGGGCAGGAGGCTTTCTAAGCAGTGACACAGTTTTCAGGCACCACCAGCTTTAGAATAACTCTTTAAGCTTCAATGAAATAGTCACCTAACTTTAGTGGGTTATCTGAGGGCCTAAACCGTAGCAATTAGAAATGAAAGCAACATCCCCCTCAATCGTCTAAGTAGCACTGTTCAAATATTTCCATGAAATATTTTCAGACGAGCTGGATGATCAGCTGACTTTTATGCTTTGTTTGTACAAAAACAACAAAACAATACTATTTTTTTTCCCTGCTTGCTTCAGACCATTTTACATCATTACAATGGCTTTTAATGTTTTCTTTTAATGTAGTTTTAGTTGCTCTCCTGAAAAAGAGTCCAGAACTTTTCTGCATTGATTCTGGTTTAGGATTACTCATTAATTTTACGCTTTCATTAAATCTGTTCCTTTAAATCAGGCTCAAGTGTTTAGTAAAAATGCCGGTGAAAGAAGAACCTGTTTTTTATTTATAAAAGAAAAAAACTCTCTACTACAGTGATTTAGCAATAAAAGTATTTAATCTGTTATGCTTGAAAGTGGCAGTTTACATTTCTCCACATTTTGTGATGGTGCCAGTAGAGCTAATCATGTCGAATTTAAATACATTTTCAGACAGAGCGAAACAAAAATGTCAGCTAAGTGGTTGTTGGAATTTATCACCCAATTCCTGTGTGTGTGTGTGTGTCTCTTTTAGCAAAATATATATATATTTGGTGTGATAGTAGCTTAGAGTCATGTCCAACTTATATTTATAAGAAACCTTTTGGTTGGTAGTTTCAGCTGCTGCCTAGATTTATAAGTATTTCTCTGCTCTGTGGTTGCCTTTGTCTGAATGTTGTGTTTGTCTGTTTGAGAGTGTAGCACATAAAGGATACAGCTGTCTTAATTCATTACTGGTGTTCCTTGGCAAAAGAGACAAAGGGTACAGCCAGTCCAGGTCTAAAAACCGCATTGAGGATAAATACTAATTATTGAAAAACTGGACGGCCCAAAGTGGCTAAAGGGGGGTAGGGTGTGGGCAGCAAAATAAAATAGTTTTCCAAGCCATGCTACAAAATTAGGTCATGATTTTCAAAAACTGCAGTCCACACGCTCACTGGTCACTTGGTTGCAAACACTGAAAATTTAGTGAGACTGCAACAGAAGTTTTATCTGTTTTCTGACAATTTTATTGCAATTTCGAGTCTCCAGCAGTTGCAGCCCAGTGAGAAAGTCCTTATCTGTTACAAAAAGATAAAAACAGTCATAAATTGATTAAATGACTTATTAGTAATGTGTGTATACTACTGTCAGGGCCACAACTCTTTTTAACTTTTATTTTCTTGAGATTATGCAATAAAGCTGGGATTCCCAAACTTTTCAGCTTCTCACCAACAGTTATTAAGAAGTTTTTAAAAAAGCTTGTTTTCCTCTGCTTTGACCCTGTGACACAATTAAGCACGTAAAAACTCAAACTGGGGCATTTTTGGATCATTTCTCTTCCACCTTTAAATTCATCTTTACGTTGGAGTCCCTTCAGAATTTCATGAACCAGTGAAGCACAAACAAATCTTTTCAAGAGCCAGTCAAATAAACTCATCAAATGAGAAGCCCTGGTGGTTTTTTCATCAAGCTCTGCACTATATTTCAGACTTTTCACTCTAAACTCTTTTGAACATTAGCTTGGTAGCTGAGGGAAGGCAGGAGAAGCTTTAATAACACCAGGCCACTCCAGCACTATCTCTTCTTTCCAAAATAAGATTACTGAACATGCAGAATATTGTGTGATTATTGAATTTACTGTCACAAGTGATTATAAAAAATCATTTAAGATTTATTAGTCAGAATCAAACAGATTTTATTTAGATTATCTGTGAAACAGATGCCACTTGTGACTTTGAGTGTTGTTTCACCTTTTTTTAATCTTACATTTGTGACATCAGCAGCATTGTCTTTTATTTCTAAATCACCCATAAGGACTTTTTGTTTCCTCTTGCAGGTTTGCAATCTGGACAAATTTCTGGTAAATCTGTCCATTTACCAAAAATGCAACAGCAAACCCAGTTAATATTTTACCAGGGTGATGTTTTCTACCTTTGCATTTAAAGTATTTTGGAAAGGCAGACATTTTATATGGCTTGTTTCAACAGTTTTTATTAAAGCTTCAGTGCCACAGTAAATTGTTCTGAAAATTTTAATAAAAAAAGACCTAAATGAGATGATTTGAACAGAAACAAGTAGATAAGGACTTCTAAGTAAAGTTGTCTGTGTTCTCTCTGCAGCCAGTGGAGTTTTGGATCTAACTGTAGGAACCAGCCCGTTGGTCTGGATTAAACCATTTTTTCCCTCTGTTCTTACCCCATGGCTTCCGAGATGTTGTGATGGCAAGCGGTAGCTGTCAGAGTCAATCTTGGGATTTTGTATCTTAATGTCCAATTAGTATTTCAAAGTCCTTTGTACATAAGCAGTTTGTCAACATTGCCAAGCACCCTGCACTGTGCTGCTTGTCCTTGGCATATGGGCCAATCAAAATTAGATGAAGCATCCAATCAACACACATCAGAGCGAGTCCTTCAGTGTTTTAAGTGTCCGTGTCATGGCATGGATTAATTTGATTTATAATCCTAGGTGCTAGCATGGATTGCATTCTAAAGCTGCGAGGCCAAGGGCACAATGATGCTCCAATTCTTGTCTTTAGTAACTTGGCTCCAAGTCTGCTCCAAGGAGAGAAAGTTGGGAAGGCAGTTGGATACTCACAACCCCCTCACAGTGGCATGATGAGGCAGACAGAGAGAGCAGCATAGCTGGGTAGAAGACAAAGACAAGGTGTCTGATCAGTGTAGGCTGTCACCAAGTTCCACTCTTCACAAGTCCTGTTCCAGCTAAAGGCTTGTTTTTTTTAACCACTCTCCTATCTTTTGCTGCCAACTCAGTTTCTCTCATACTGAGCTGCTGGGAATCTTTTTTCATACTGCAAAATCTACATGAGCTAAACCAGAGCAAAAACATAAAAAGTGGTTTACTGCACTGTGATCTCCAGCCACATGATCATGGTTTTTAACTGGTCAGCCATATTTAAGCTTTGAACAAGCTTTGCAGATTTATTAATTCAGTTCAGTTCAGTTTAAAGTAAGACACAACAAAAGTTGTCTCAGGTCACTGAACAAAAACATATACATACATTAGAAAGAAAGCCAGCAGATTGCGTTGAATCTTCACTTTGTCACAGTCTCCCATCCTGAGCAGCACATTGGCAACAGTGGAAAGGAAAAACTCCCTTTAAACAGGAAGAAACCTCCAACAGAACCAGGCTCAGTATGAGCAACCATCTACTTTGACTTGCTGAGGTCTGAGAGGACAGGAAAGAGATACAAACATAGAATGACTGGTCCAGGTGTAGTTTCTATTGGAAAAAAGACAAAGAAAACATATGGTAATGATAGAAATAATAACAATACAAACAGAGATTAGAGCAAGTAAAGTCAGCAGCAGCAGCAGCAGAGTGAGGATATGTGGTCAATTTATCTTCCAGCTGTCTAAGCCTATAGCAGCATAACTAAGGGATAGCTCACGAAACACGTGACAATTGTGCAGTATAGTTGTCTTAGTTTTTATTTTTCATTTTTTGAAAGCTAAATCTGTGGGAATAAAAATCCTTATACATTTAGTGTGTACTAGTCTTATGCCGTTACCAGTACAAACCTAGTGACTTTATCAAAATTTGGTTCATTGCACGTAAGTAATATAGGAGAACAGAGCAGCTGGCAGATAGACAGATGGGACTGCTGCCAGGCTGAAAAATACAACAGAAAACGAGCACAAACGAAGCAGATATCCCCAAAACCAGACTGTGACGGATTTGAACCACAGACTGGAGTTCTCTCTCCGGAGGTTGTTGGTGCTACTCCAGTAAACTGTGGAGGAAGGTGAAAGAGAACAGCACTTCTCCGTTGGAGGCTGGCACGCTTTCTTTTCTTAGTCTCTGTTGTCTTCTCTGTTCTCTGAAGCCTCCTCTCATCACCAGCCTCAGTGTCAGGGCTCATCTCACGATGTCTTTTTTTAAAATCTTTGTTTCTTTTTACATTTCTGCTATTTGTAGCTTCTTTTTTAGGTCATGTGAAGAAAAACGTTCTTTTTTTTGTTCTTTCAGCTTGACAGATGTCTATAGATACATGATGGGAGAGGAGGTATTTGCTAAAACATAATATAAATGCAGTGTTAGTTTTGTGTTGAATTTATTTAAAATGAGAAGATTTTTGCTCCAATTTTGACCTGTAGCATGCCATTCTTTTTTTTTTTCTTTGAGTATCTTTACTGTGCAGATTGACTGAAAATGATCATTTGGTCAATTCAGGGTTTTAAAACCAAACTTTGCTGTTTCGGACTGACTTCAGATGGCAGCTGTGGCTAATTTGAGCAAAAACAGCTGTTGCAACATGCTATTATTCCAAAATTTAAATGATTATATCCTCAAATAAAAGTAATGTTAAACTGCATGGACTCTGAGAATACAACCTCCGCCAAGACCCAATGACCCAAAACTAATGATTTTTTTTTCCCAATAAGACCTCTAGTTTTCACACAGGGACTATTTGATTGAAACATAATTTAAACAATTTTTTTCTGTCTACCTGTCTAATAAAAAGTGTCATCAGTGAGTGAGAGACACAGGTGTGTGGTTACCATGGTGACCATAATGAGCAACTGGCAGCAGCTTCAAAATTTCTTTTGAACTTGTTTCTCTTTGCACTTCTTGTACACTTTATACATCAGATTGTAGGCATTTTGTCAGCTTAGATTATTACTAAAGTAAGTCCCATATTACTGTTGGACTTTAGAGAAAAAAATTGATGTAGATTATGCCAGAGCTTAAGGCAGTAGCTGCAATGGCACCCTTAAAAATCTCCTAAGTTTTCTAGTTTAGAATTACAATCACATAAGCTGCATAATTTGTGGTTTTATTGTCTCACATCAGAAAAAGAAGACCTAGCATCTTTTAATATGTTTTATTTATTTATTTATTTGGTCTCTTATTTTTCTAGATGATGAAACATGCATGGGACAGCTACAGACAGTACGGTTGGGGTCACAACGAGCTGAAGCCCCTCGCTAAGAAAGGACATTCCACAAATATCTTCGGTAAGTCCAACACTGTGTCTCTGTCTCTGCAGTCTGTGCCCATTGGCATTTTGCTCACACAGTTGTAAATCACACATAGGTGTATGCATGAGTGCACACACACTCTGTCTTGTTAGCACTCACACACACATAGCGTTTTCTCTGGTGTACAAGGTTTTGTGGTATTGCCTCCAGCAGAATTCACACGACTTTGGATAGTGTTTGCAAACGAAAGCACAAGAGCAGTGAAATTTACAAGACATCCTGGATTTAAAAACGCACCCGCAAATCTATGCACCTTTTTTGTTCAACTCTAAAATGTATGCAGTAGTAAATATTTTCATTTTAAGTAACAACAATTTTTTTTTTGTGCGGCTAAATCAATGTATAGTGTTTCCAAAGACAAAGTGTGAGTAATTAGGTTAAATAATTGTGATCTTGACCAACATAAACATGATTATATTTTGCCAGAATCAAGCAGCCATACGCTTCAGTGTTTACAGAATCCTCTGGGGTCGCTGTCAGGTTTCAGTCATGAAGTGTTTCCTGTCTGTAGAGACATCGCCACTGACAGCGATCTTTTATTTCCTCAGAGGGGGTCAATCCAATACAGCCTCTCATCTGTGAGACTTGGATTTCAGAGGCTGTTTTTTATACTTTCCTGGAGCTTTGATGAAACACATCACACAGCTTAAAGTGCACAGGAGTGTTTTTTTTACCTTTTCAAGTTTCTCCAAACAATCTCAGACTATAACACTAATGAAGAGCTTAGGGGGCGTGATATGAAAAAAATATATCACCGTTTTAAGTTTATTATTTTTTTTACAGTAAAATCACAATCATGTTTTTATCATAATTTATACATGATTTTTACAATATTCATTTTTACTAGTTTAGCAGTTACTGAACAGTATAACCAACCTTTCATAAAAATGTAGCCCACCCCCGAAAAAATAGTATATGTAAAATGTATATTGTTTAGAACATTTTGTGTGAAGCTTTCCCTAAAATAGGCGTAGTTTTATTTTATTTTATATAGCAGAATGTCTTATTCCATACATACAGCTACAAAAGCTGCAATAAACTCACATCATGTCTTCTAATGTATTTTTATGTGGACATGTTAGCTGAACTGATAGCTAATGTTAGCTCGCTCCACTCTTCTGTTATGACTGATTATTTGGGTCATCACACGTTTTCTTGTGTTTTCAGTCAGTTATGTTCTGACAAAACATACACAACGGTTGTTCATAGATATTCTTCAGACAATCTTTCGCTTTAACTTTGTGTTTAGTGTTAAATGTCATAACTCCTGAATCTGTGCCCTGCAGGCTGCAGAGGACTTAGGAGGCTGCCCCCCTCCCGTCGTCACATCCCTCAGGCAGATAGCTAAAGAAGCCTGTAGCGGACAAAGAAGGCTTGTTCATTGCCAAATGTTAAAAACACTTGAAAAAAAATCACATATTATTAAATTCAATGTAATTACGCATTTTACAGTAACTTATATTTTTATTGTCCAATTCTATGATTTCATCTGAGTTTTTGCATCGCAAAAAACCATCAGATGCTACAAAAGATAGATGTGCCCTGTAGATCACTTTGGGAGAAAGTCAACACATTCTAACCCTTCATCATCTAATCTCATTCTATTGTCCACCTCTGTATTCACAAGACACCTCAGGCCGGAGCTTAGACATGTTCTGGCCACCTCGGTGTGATTTCTAATTGGATCGTGGCGGTGGGGGGTCGAAGTCCCCCCCGCTGCTCCTTTGCGCCGCAAAGCAAGGTACTAACAAGTCAAAACGATCAACATGTGAAAAGGTAGGCTGGCTTTGCGGTTGAATAATTCGACAAAATGATGATGTACGCTTTCGGTGACCACCCAGCAGCAGGATTTAAATGTAAAAACAACAAATTCAGTTTGTGTTTTTTTTTTTTTTATCTTAATTTTTTCCTAAAGTGTTTTAAACAATGGCAAATTGGGGCAACAGTGACTTTCAACTGCTTTTTGTAGCTACAGAAGACAAATTGTAGCAGTTGTACACTGATTGCAAATATGTTGTTGAATGCAAACCGAATCGCTACACTGAGTTCATCTGCCATGTTGTGAGAAATGTCACACAAAAAGAGGGTCGAGCAACTCGTAAAAGCAGCTGATTTTTGTGTCACACCTCTTTTGGTTCCGCCCTGCTTGCTTTTCTGAACGCTCCCATCTGTGCGGGACATGGGTAGATCCATTGGTGATTTATGAATGGCCAGAGGCACCCTAAAAGACGGACTGGTCTGTGTGCCCATTTTGCAGAACTGTTTTATGAAGAGCTGTATCTTCGTCTTCTTTTTTATTAACACATTTCACCAGTGGGAGGTTTTCCCATCACAACTCTATCTTACCAAACCTCACACACAAACTCCTCATGCATGCACCCCCCCCCCCCCACACACACACACATATAGATGACTCCAGAAGTTAATCAGTTGTACACGCACAACCAATGATTAATGAGAGTATTCATTAAAGCCCATCCAGTGGTTCATGAGATATTTTGCTAACAGACAGACAAACAAACAAACGTACACAGAGACATGGGTAATTACATGATTGCCCACTTTTCTTGGCTGTGGCCAATTTTTTTTTTTTTTTTGGTGGTTAGTGTGATTTTTATTGATGTAAAGATGATGCTTTGGTGCTTGTCATTAGTTATTCTCAACAGGTATTTTGTATGTATTTGGCTTATGTTGCTGAATGTGTGTGTATGTGTGTTTCTGTAGTGTGTGAATGCTTTTTATGGGGCTTTAGTGTAAAATTGGAATCTTCCATCCAGTTAATTGGCTGGAGATGGTCGTTTTCTTATGAGCTGCTGCTAAATGCTGAATGCTTGCTGCTGCTGTGTTTACATTTCTTGGTATTGTTGGTTTATTTATCTGGATCGTGACTTTAAGAGTTTTTCCATGTCTGCTCGTTATAACTGATCCTGGGTATCTGATAGTAATTATTCTTAGTTTGACTAGAAAGATACGAGGCAACGAGTTGAGCATTAGACTCTTCACAGAACACATTTGCTGTACATTATAGATGAATCTGTCCCGGCTTTCATCTGAATGTCCCTGTATTGGTTGTGTATGCATGCATTTGCAGACCGAATAAGATAAAACAATATAGTTCAGATAAAACTGACTCACGTTGCTGCTACAATAAGTGTTACTAGAACTTACAGCCTTTACCAGAGGCTGATTGAGCTAAAATTTGATATGGTAGTATCTGAAAATAACTCACCAAACATACTCTTAGCAAAAAGTGTGACATCTTGCAATATCAGAGAGAGCATATTTCCAGTGAAATAAGGTGATCTTAGTCTAAAACTGTGGCATGAATTGCAGTGGTCAATGTGCATTCCTTTAACGAATGATAAGTCTTTAATTACAGAGGCTTTTAAAGCTTTTAGTACTTCAGGATTAAAGGAAAATATGGAAAGGTATTTCTCCAGCTGAGTTGGCACAAATTTGTCTTCATACTGACCAGAGCGGCCCAGTCGTCTTGCTTCACACAAGCTTTACGAACACAGCAGTTTGTAAAGAGTTTGTCTTTACTGAACAGGACCTGCATGCAGTTATATACAGAAAATGTGTTCACTCTTGGCCTTGTTGCTTAGCCTTTATCTGTCCAGAGTAAAAAGGAGAGGCCAGAATAGTAACAAGAGTACTTTAGCTCTCAGTGTGGCACTGGTCTCAGATAACATTGAGTTCATTATCTGGCCATGATTTCTCTTCTGTTTTTCTCTCTCTCCTTTGCTCTGTGGAGAGCGGATAGAGCTGATACTGAGCATCAATACTAGTACAGCCTATATGGTTCAAGCAAGGATGTCTTATGATCTTGTAAAGGAAACATAGTTTAAGCTGGGTTAAGAGAGCCATGTTGCAAAAACCAATTCGTAAACACTTTTAGACAATGTTAGATGATGACCTAATAATCCAGCTAACTATTAATGCTGTTTTTTATTTAAGTAGGGCTGCAGGTTTTGAATATTTTAGTTTCAGGTATTCAATTGAATAATTCATCAATTCATTGAGGATTCAAATGTATATGTGCTGTTTTAGTGGTTAACAAGTTAACAAGTCTTGTACTTTGACAACCCGAAACTTTGTCTTTGTCCATCTGGAAATATTTATTTGACACTGAATCAGTTTCAAGGCAAGTGAGCTCATTATCATAGCGGAGAAATTCAGATTTTTGGTGATGGAAATGTGGGACTCCAGCACTGACATGTTTTAAAAGGATGTGTCAGTGTAAATTGGGACTTAATTTCTTCTTGAAGCTTGATGCACATCAGATCCACCAGACTCTTCTATCTGCAGTGTGTACCGATACAGCTCCTGTTTTATGTTCTCCAGTTTGTACAGGATGATTCAGAACTCTCCGGTCTGTCGGTCTCATTTTGTGTCTGCAGTGAATGCTGTTTCAATCTGAAAATATACTGTGCTAATGTGTTGAATTGATTTGGTTTTACTGTCGAAAATTTTTGCTTTTCTTCAGTTTGTTGTAATTCCATATCTTTCTGGTCTTTTTCTCTGATTCTTTCTCCTCATTATGTTCTGTCTTGATCCATCACAGGTAATGTATTGTAACCTGTTGTGTGACAGTTATAACTGTGTCTTGGATCAAAGATTTGTTTTTTAATAATTTATAGTTGAGTTACTGAATGAATTGTTACAGCTCTAGATTTAAGTAACATGGTTGGAGCTCAAAACTATCTGATCACATGCAGTAATGGATTAGAATGAGAATTTGTACTTAAAGTTGGTGTTTTCTTCATCATTTTGCCCCAGAGAGGTTTTATTACAGCAATTTTTGTAAATATAATCTTGTTTTCCCAAAATGTGTGGCAGTCTTTTGGTGAATTTGAGGCCTCCCCTATATAATCTATCTTGTGGCTAATTTTGCTTTTCTGGCTTCCTTGAAAGCCTGCAGTGTGTCTACTTGAATCTAAATTTGCTGCTGGAGAATCTTGGCACTTTCAGGCTGCTCGACTTTCTCCCGCTGGTATTGTAACATCGCTACAGTAAATGATATCTCGCTGCGCCTCAGGTGTGTTGGAGGTGGAAGGGATGGAGATGATGTAAGACTAAGATGAGGTTTGGACACCTGTCTTTCCTGTCAGCCCAGTCAGGAAGAGTTTACTTATTGTTTATGGCAGCTGCACCTTCCATTATGAGATTACTTTGGTTGTTTACTCATAGAGATGACATGTCAGTCTAAACTCAGTTTTACACAGTCTGCTGTAAGGTATATACAACTGTCTACAGTGTAGCCTTTTTACTTGTTTAAATGTTTAAACAGCTACATTGTTTATTTAAATGACTCAGACCTCTAAATTCAATCTACAGCACGGTGCAGCAATCTCACTCTAGCTTTTGTGTGAGGATATTAACTACATCACCAACTATGTCTACTAATGTTAAGCTAAATGCAGTGGTATGCAGTGCCAGGCAATCTTTTACTGTTTGTCATTCTTAATGACATCACTGCACGGGCTCTGTGAAACAACTAGATATTCATTCCTATATACTGTATCAGCAGGGCCTTTGTTGGCTGTTGTAATAACCATCAAGATATAAGGTTTTCTTTCTTCTTCCCAGAAAGAAGCTGGGAAGAAGAAATGTCTTAACATGGTTAGTTCCTAGGTTTGAGGGGTCCATTGGATCTGAGGCGCACTATAGCGCTGTATAATAGCAGCTCTTGAAAACAACTCTTTAAGTACTTTTTTTTCCTTCTTGTTTTAGTTTTGCTGTTTGTTGTGGCACACTGAATAAAACTAAAGTCATAGCTATAAAATAATCAGCTGATTTAATCATACATTTTTATCATTTACTAGGTTTAGTAGCTAAATGATGTCTGTTTTTGTAGTTTAAGCATGTGGTTCTTTTCAAACAACATTCATATTTAACATTAAAGGTTTCATCAATCTGTTAAAGTGATCGTGTTCACACATCGTTTTGTTTTTGTAATATTTCTCTTTAAATCAGATAAAACTTTAGAAATGACAGAAAATACTGGCATGACTGCAATATTGCCTAATTTGTGCAAAAATTCAGTCAATCTATACAGTACGTGTTTATCACTCAAATCTTTAATAGTCACAGTTTTGCTACAGCCTAATATTTTAGCATGACAGTATATATTTGCATTCCAAATGTGCGATAAAGCATACTAATGGTGGATGAAAGCAGCTGAAGAATTAGCTTTATCGAACAGTCAGTGTTATAAAAAGAAAAAAGGCATTCTAAATAAAATTTAATTGAACTGACAATAGAAATACAGTCATCTCACTAACCTGCTTATTAATTTTTGGTCTTTGCTTGTTTTCACCACAGAAAGTTACATCTAACAGAGCACACAGACCTTTATCCGTGCTGGGTGGGTTACCTGTTTCGTTGCTCCCACACAGGCAGCCTGGTGCCTGCAATTTTCTTCAGCTTGGCAGGCTGCCTGTTCATCCAGTTGTTTGTATCATAGCTGACCTGTGCTGCTACATGCAGTACATAACAATAATAGAGCTGCTCTGTGCCATTTTAATAAGAAAAACTGTATGTTTCTGATAGAGTTGAAGCTCAGAGACTTATGGTGACATTTAGCTACAGTAGCATGTAATGGATAAAACAGTAGTTTGAGTTTCTTCAGTCCGTAAAGAAGAAATTATAATTTAATAAAAGGGTTTGATCATAACCTTGTCATTAATTAATGTAATCATCAAATGGTAATTGTAGCGTATGTCAACATTTATTTGGAATTATTGTTACTCTTTAATCTCTGTCATTTTATCATGCTCATGGTTTTTATTTTAAGCCTGTAATGATTGTGTTCTCAATGTGACACGGTGCTGTTCTAATCTGGTCATTTAACACGGTTCTGATATCCCAGGTATGCTGTGCATTAACTTTGTGAAGGAAAACAGTATTACTTGCTCTTGTGTGTTTAGTTATTAATTTTTCACTCTGGTTAGTTGTCATCAAATGGTATCTGAGTATGTTTGTGTGATTGAGCTGTTGCTTGTTTTAGTTACTACACTAGTGCGCTCTGTTTGACAGACTGCATCCTAATGTTTGTTCTGGAGCTGGACTGATTAAAAGTCACATTTGCCCTAATTTTGATTATCAAAAGACAAAATGTTACACTCAAACAGGCCAAATACAAAGCTTTAGGTAATTTTTCCATTCAGCTTTACATAATTGTACAAGACTTTATGACCTAAAAACAAAGATAACTAACTAAATAAATTAATTAATAAAGAACTACTAAAACAGAAGGTCCAGTAACATTCCTGGAGTGAAGTATTCAAGATCCAAGTGACTGTTAGCCTTTTTTGTTTAAAATACAAACAAACAAGCAAAATACCAAAATATATATATAATATAAAAGGTGAGCACTAAGTTACCTAGCTGACATCCATCCATCCATATTCTTTACCCGCTTTTTCCATTCCAGGTTGCGGGGAGCCGGCGCCTATCTCCAGCATTCACTGTGCGAGAGGCAGGGCCTAGCTGACATGTATATTCTGTGTCTGACTTACTTTAACCTCAAACATTCTTAACCCTCCTGAAGCCCTTGTAGGTGAAGAGAGGAAAAGAAGCCG
>JAOXNZ010000188.1:24827950-24839572 GCA_028566095.1 Kryptolebias brasiliensis | reverse complement strand
GGTCCAACCCGGTACTAGCAAGGTGTACCTAATAAAGTGGCCGGTGAGTGTGTGTGTGTGTGTGTGTGTGTGTGTGTATATATATATAAAATCATATGATAATTTGCCTGCTACTGTTTGAAAGAGAAAACCTATTGCGTTACAAAGTACAAAAGGAAACTGGGGGCTGACTTTCATTCTACTCTCAGCCTCACCTCAGATTTCTTTCAGAGCCCTCTGTGGTCTTCACCTACTGCTTCCTTTCAGATTAAACTTCGTAGGGCTGCAGGGCCAAATTGGGCTGCAGGATACAGGAGACACTCACCTGCTGTGGTCTGCAGCAGGAATGTTCAAAGATCTGTGAAACAGTTAGAGAATGTGTTCAGATTTTGATTTGTTTTAAATGGGCTTTCAGTATCCACAACTTAAAAAAACAAAAACAAACAAAAAAAATATATGCATAAAAATCTGTTAATTATGTGACCAGATTGTAATTAGGCCAACATTACACAAAGTTATGGCACTCAACAAATGTATGAGAAACTTAAGAACTTTGTGCAGATTTTCAGTTTTCTTTTACTCCTGTTATTATTATTACAGTATTTAATTGTCTTCTCAGTACCGGGAGCAGTACTTTTAGAAAAAGTTTCAGAAAAAGCTCATGGCGCTCTTTTTTTGTACTAATCTGCCATGACATTATGACCACTGACAGGCAAAGTATCACTGCTCATCATGTTATAACCTGGGAAAACCTGCATCTTGACACTCACATGAATGACACAATGTTAAAGTTTTTTTCAGACTCATTAGAAATGATGCCATGTGTTTTGGCTTTTTGTTCATGCATCTTTTACCCAAGCTACACCTGTCACTGTTTACTTTTAACTTATTAGTTTAATTTTCTTTCTATGGCTGAAGGAATGCCATCAAAAGAATTTAAATCATTGCTGACAGCTTTGACATTGGCGTCAGGCCTCGAAACAGGCAATCAGGCTGGAGTTCAGCCAGGGAACTCATGTTGAGAGGACACAGCCAGACCAGTAACCCTCTGAGGCTGAAGGCAGAACACAGCAGATGTTAAACTCTGCTGCAAAACGACTCTGGAACCCGTTATCAGTCAGAGACACTGCTCTGAATTAGCCTGGGGAGTTGATTTGGCCATGTTCATTCCTGCTTGGCTTTTTAAAAACAGACTAAAGTGTCACAGTGAAACTACAGAGGATAACTTTTACTTTTAAATCATACACAAAAAAAAGGTTAAGTAATGTTGAATCAGTGTCAGCATTGGCTAGATTGTCGACTGAATGGGCAGGTTGTGCTGACAGGTGAACAACTCGGCAACCAAAAGTAAAAGCTGAATTTGTTTTTTTTGAAAGTTTTTTTAAGAAAATGTAAGGCCTTTTTTACCCACAGTGCAAAATTTAAATCCAAATATAAAACAAAAAACTGGATTTTAGAGATTTTTGTAGTTAATGAGGATATTTTACTTGTTTGTAAAAAAAATAAATTCACAGCAACATTTTCAGTGAGAAACCTTTTTAGTTATTCGAATATTGCACAGACCTTACAATAAACCTATTTTATTACAATTAAATGAACAGTATTGAGTGTTCATGTCTAAACTAGACAGAGTAAAGAACGTGATAGAAAAGAACCAGTTGCTTTTTTATGTTTACTTAGATTTCAAACATATCTTTAGGTCTGACCTGCTAATTTCACTTTTTTTAGCTGTAGTTTTGAACATACAAAGTAGTATTGTGTATTTTTTCAAACTAAAGTTATCTGTGTGACCCAAATAAGTCATAAGTAAATGACAATAAAATTTTTTCCAAACAGCTTAATGTTTCAAAGCCTTTCTTTTTGTTTTTGAGGTTCAAGTTGCTTGTATAAAATTGTAAATAAATTATGAATCCTCAATGTTTTCCTTATATTCCTCATCTTAAAATGAAAAACTCTACACTTGGCATTGAGGAAAAATATTTTTACAAACCTTCAGTTGAACAACAAACAGTCTCTTTAAGCTTCAACAAATAAAAACAAATATTTTACATAATAAAACAGAGGAAGAAAATGGATGTGTCATCCTACCAACCCATACCAACCAACACACCCTAACCAAAACAACCAACCATTGAACCAACCAAAACACCCAAATTAACCCCAAACCAATCAACACATCCAATCCACTTGGCCAACCAACCTACAAACCACAGTAACCTAACATTACCTAACCAACTGCTACTTCCTCCAAGAAAACAAACCTATAAGCTGAAAAACAAAGTACTGATATTATCCTGGATCATACACAATTTTTAATACACACACACACCAACACACCCACACACTTTTTTCTTTTTATATATGCAGAAGATGTTTGTGTCACCAGCCAAACATCATATAACCCACATCACCTTTATTTGGGAAAGTTTTCAATTACCCAAACAGTTAACACTTCATAAAGTGTGATTTACCAGTAATATAATGTGGAGGAGAAAGAAGAGCAATGTAGGCAGAGAGAGATTCAAGTCCAGAGGATTATGTTAAGAGTACGAGAGGTCACAAACCTTGCTTCCTACAACAAAACAAAGGCAGAGGTGCATTCACACAAACACACAGCAAACACTTCATGTAATTTCACACCATTTCTACACTTTGTTCTGTGCTCATGTTGCTCCAACCCAAACAAATGAATACAACATACGCAGGTTTACCAAACCCACATGCATCTTAAAAACACCTCACCTCACCGCATTGTCCTCCACTCTGTGAGAGCCTCCAGTTTACCACACAGAGAGAACAGGGCCTGAATAATGGCATGATGTTTCTCAACCTCATGTGAATTCACACCAGAGCGCTCAGGAAACCGTTGCCTAATGGAACTGGCATAGGGGCCGAGAGAGAGGGAGGTGTGAGTGTCAGAGAGAGAGATAATGGAAAAAGGAGAGAGAGAGAGGGCTGTGTGAAATTGTGATGGATGGAGAGTGAAGTAAGAGTTCAGTTGAAGTAGTTGGAAGGTGTGTGTGGTGTGAATTTAGTCAAAGAAAAAGACGACGAGTGTGTTGTAAATTTTGTCTGTTAAGGTGTGTATGTGAATGAGGCTTAGGTGATAATTCCCCAAATAAACAAACCATATTCTAGCCATTTTGTTTTGGATAAGCAGTGTCTGGCATCCAAACACCTAGCACTTGGAAGTGCCAATTTAGCTTTTCGTATGATGCATCCGATGTTGTATAAATGGCTGCACACATCTCACATTCTGGTAACCAGCTGCAATAGACAGCGACAGAGAAACCACTGCACAGCAAGACAAGGCTGATGGCAGGTAAAGGCAAGCTCAAAGGAGATAAACAGGAAAAAAAAAGAGTATTTGTGTGACCGGAATTCTCAAGAAAAAAAGGAATTAGACTAAAAAACACAGATGGGTAGAGTATCTGTAAATTGGGGTTTAGATGGAGCGAAAGAAAGATTAGCAAAAACACAGGCCGACAGTGATGAATGAGAACAAACAGATGGGTAGGTAGAAGAAGGAGGGGCTGATGGAAGGACGGTGTGAGTGATGGAGCAGAAAGAAAATGTAGAATTGAGTTTTTTTCTTCTTCTGGTGTCTTCACAAGGTTATTTCCACAATTGCAAGAGTGCAGGATTTCTCAAGGTTAGAGAAACTTTTATATTTTTTGTAGGAATTCAACTGCAGATAAAAATTCTGATGTTTTGTACTTAAAATTAAAATTACAATCTCTCTCAGGTAATAGAGATATTACCAGATGTGTGCAGCGAAGCTCTTATATATGACAAGAAATATTTAGGTAAGCATAGTGGTAGAGGAAGATATTTTATATGCATACAATACAGCAATTAGCAGTTTATATGTCCGCAAAATGTTTTCTAAATACAAACTATTATCAACATTTGGTCGAAGTCACAAAGTAGAAGAGCTGTTTTGGTTTTTGTTATTATAAATACTCTCCTCAGGTTATTTATAGTGACATACACACGTCATCTACTTGATGTATAGTTTTATACGCAGCGTCCCCAGAGATCTCCGAGGTTGTGAGATGATTAATGTGGGAGGAAAGAAGAAGAAACAAGGTTGATGTATCATAGATTCAAAGTGAGCTCTACATTAAGCTGCCATATAAACCGTTTACTTAAAGGGAAAGTTCAGATCTTTTTAAGAGGGATCTTAGGGAAAGGTTATGAAGAATTAACATTTTACTTGTTGTAGATGGCGCTTTGATGGACCTCAGTGTGAAGAAATAGTTTAATACTGACCAGACTGACAACCTAAAGGCTAGTCCAAACCCCACCAAGACTAAAGCAACTGACATCTCAAAAATTTCAAACACTATTTTATAAAACTTTACAATTAGTCAATTTTGAAATACACACCTGTTTACATAAAATTCTGTGGTTAATTCCAATCACAAATAGCAGCAGCAGCTAGCTATAGCACTTCTAGTGCAGCCCACAGTGCTTACTGCAAGAAAATCATAAAATTTCTGCAAGAGTAACTATGAAATGTGAATTTCGCTTCGGTGAAATGTTTTATTAAATAATTTGTATGAATCGCTCCCAAATTTTTGAGATTACAGGAGTTTTAATATGGCATCAAACCACTTTTTTTCTTGGCCCCGCTTAGACTAGCTGCTGACTCGTCAGTCTGGTCAGAAACAAGCTCTATTTCTCCAAACTGAGGTACAGTTGGTACACTATTAACCTTTCCACAGAACCCAATTTTGAAATGCCTAAACTATCCTTTTAAAGACAATATTCTCTCCCCCAGGAACTCTGACGTGCCTCTGTCTTTGTTTCAATGGTGTCACAATGCCATAAGTGCCTGAAGCATTCCTGTAGGTGAAAGCGACAGACGGGAGGCAAATGGGGATTGTGCGGTTCACACGAGGGGCCTCTGCTCCACCAGCAGTCGAGCCAATCTGTCAAGATCCGGCAGGCCGCCAGGGCATCTCGCTATTATCTCTGACTGCAGTGTATTTTTAGAGAGATTTAGAGCTTTCCGTCTATGATGAATATAACAATGGCATTGCCTGCTTGAAGCCAGATGCTCTTGTTTTGAATCGAGTTGAAGAGGAGGAGGGATGGTGGACAGTCTCAGGAGTTCAAGTGGTGCACGCAGGAGCTGAAAAGAAACCATAAAGGATTTAAAAGACAATGCTGCTGATTTTTATCAACAAAATATATGAGTAATATACACACTGATCAGATGAGATCTATCTTTCTCTGAAAACCTTTGTTTTGGGAGAAATCATTCTTCTGTAACTACTATATTTTTCCTAGTACTTTTGATGGATTGTATCTAATTTCAGTTTTATTGTGCATAAACATTCCCTCCAAGCAATGAGTAAATTTCAACTAGAAAAACTTCCAAGCCCTTATTTTTGTACTTAGAAGATGGGCTGGTGATTTGAATAATTAAATGAACCTAATGTGATTTGTTTTGACATTTGTTTTGTGCAGGTAATTCTCAGCTGGGAGCATCCATTGTGGATGCTTTAGATACACTGTACATTATGGGTCTGCACGAGGAGTTCAAAGATGGCCAAGAGTGGATCGAACAGAATCTGGACTTCAGTGTGGTGAGTAATCTTTGTGAAAAAGAACTGTGGTTTTAATAAATCACACTGGTATTGGAGTGATATTATTGCTTCTAAAGAGGTGGACACCATGTAGTTTGGTTTCCTGACATACAGGAAGTGCATCTTAAAACCAACCTCCAGAAGTCAGCCAATCAGAAGAAAGTTGAGGCTTTTAAAGAAACAAGAGCAACAAGTGTGGTAGGGGGAGTTCAGCACTTCATACAACCAGAGAAACATCACACTGTTTCTGGCATCTCATTAAAAGGAATATAAATAATATGATATAAACTCTTGTTTTGAGCCTGTTAGCAAACTGGTCTGTCTCAAGTTTTAGCATAGGTTTATATACATATTTATACAAAGTTGAAATATCCTTTCTAGTTTGCCTACTTACTTCACCATTTTCATACTTTTCACCTGGCTTTCTGATCTGGTCTTAAAAGTGTGTGATTGGACAGTCTGTTACCATAGGCTACATTTTCAAAAGCTTCTCTTAAACTACTTAAATTATATTGAGTTGAACTTTTAAATGCAAATTTTCTCGAATGTCTGTAGAAATGACTGCCTATCCCAGCTCTAATACAGTCACAAATATATTTTCATGATCATTTTTATAACAATACAAAAACATGACTGTTTTATTGAAACATGATGTAAGAACAAAAACACTTTTTTCAAGTTATTACTGTTTGTATTTATAACCACCAACCTTGATGTTTTTGTTCTTTCAGTTCAGTTTTTCCCTCTTTTCTTCGATCTTCTATTTCTTTTCTCTCTTTATCACCCTTGTCCATCAGCTCTGCAGCTCACCTTATCTATTTTACTGTTTCAATCCTCATTACAATTTTTTTCCCCCCTCCTTGTCAGTTTCATTGCTGTTTTTACTGTGTTCTCTAGCAACCCCATCTTCATGCCAGGGTACCTTTTTATTGATATTTTTCCTTTTCCTTGTTTAGTCCTTGTAATCTTGTAACTTTCGAACTCCTATATGGTTATGAGGTTAGGGGCCCCTCTTACCCTGTTAAAGGAGATGTGGGAAGGAACCCAGTAAATAGAGGAGCAAGTTAATGTAATTTCCTATGTTCTCCAGATGAGGGAGAAACTGGAACAAATGAGTGCATTAGCCCAAATGCATATGGCAGTTGCACAAGAGTCTCAAAAGGCTTGGTATAATTGTTCGGCAAGAGAAAGAAGCTTTGAACCAGGTCAGAAGGTGCTGGTAATGTTGCCGACAAATGTAGCAATGTAGCAACTACTGGCAAAGTGGCAAGGTCCCTTTGAAGTGCAGAAGAAGCTAGGTTCTACAACTTACCAGGTTGCCACCCCAGGGCTCCAACGATCTACTAGAGTGCTTCATGTAAATCTGCTTAAAGAGTGGGTCCCACAAGCTGAAAAAGGAGCACAGGCCTTGTTCATCCAGCATCTGGGAGAGGATGAAGAAACTGATCAATACTTACCATCACAGTCTGCCTCCGATGTGCATTTGAGCCACCTCACGGACAAACAACAACATGAGGTAAAACATCTTATTGCTTCAGATATATTCCAAGAATATCCAGGCTGCACCAATTTGGTGGAACATAACATTGTGCTGAAAGAGGAGGTGCCAGTCAGACACATAAGTTACATGGTACCTGAACGTCTTCAGGGAGCACTGAAGAAGAAAGGAGACCTCATGCTGTCCCTAGAAATCATTCGGCCCTCAAAAACTGAGTGGTGCAATCCAGGTGTTCTGGTTCCCAAGAAAGATGGCACCATAAGGTTTTGTATTGACTTCAGGTATCTTAATTCTGTCTCAAAATTTGATTCAGACCCTACACCACGCTAAGATCCTTCCTGGGGATGGACGGCTTCTACAATCGATTTATTCTGAACTTTTCAGCTATAGCAGCTGCCTTGACGGACATGATAGGTTCACGGTGCCTGAACCAGATTCAGTGGGCAGTTACAGCTTTTCGAGATATCCAGCAATCCCTGAGTAAGAATCCAGTTCTCTATAATCCAGATTTTGAAAAGGATTTTGTATTGCAAACAGATGCTTCTGAAAGGGGTGTTGGAGCAGTACTTCTACAGGGACTACTGGAGGACCAGCATCCCACAGCCTACATCCGTCGCAAGCTACTACCCAGAGAAGAGCACTTTGCCACAGTGGAGAAGGAAACCTTGGCTATCAAATGGGCGCCTGATTCCTTCAAATACTACCTTCTTGGGAGAGAGTTTATCTTGCAGACTGACCACAAAGCACTTTAATGGCTGAACCGTATGAAAGACACTAATGGAAGAATTAGCCGGTGGTACCTGGCTATGCACCCATATCGGTTTAAAGTCCAGCACATACCTGGGAAGGACAACGCAACAGCTGACTTTCTCTCTCACTGTCCTAGCTACAGTTTCGAAGAGGGGGTGTGTGTGATGGCCACACCTGCAGCCACACATTCCTTGACCTGGGCTGAAGCAATGGACTCCAGCTGGCACACTCTAATCCCAGATTGACTGATTGGGTGATACCATGCGTTGCTCCACCATGGGGGGAAGATCATGGAGTCTTTTATTCTAATTTTTGTTTAAGTTCTTTTGCTTTTGTGATTTGCTTATTTTGTTAATTTTGTGTTTAGTTATTAGCTTAACGCGAAACGTCTTCAACGTCTTCATTGCCTTCAACTACAGAATAGAAGTCCAGTTGTTTTTTTGGATTTATTAGCTTAAGAATTAACTTAAATGACTAACTGTGTGTTTAGTTACCTTTTGTTAAATTTGTGAGTAAATGTTCCCCTTCCATTTTCCCAAGTGTGTCAGTCTGGTTGATCAGCCAGTATTTAAGTCCCCTTTGTTTGTTGTGTAGGAGGTCAATCAGTTTATTTTGTTTGAGTAGTTAGTTTGAGGGTTTTATATGTTAAATCATGATTTTGGGCTTGGGTTTAGTTTTTTTCTTTATTCGACCTCTTTTAAGGGTCCTGTAGTAATTGTTTGAATTTTGTTATTTTGGGGAATAAAACCCATTTTTTTTGGAAACCTATTATTGTGTCCTCATGTTTGACCGGCTCGGTCCATCACACTTTCTCTTTCTTCTCTATAACAGCATTTTTGTGCCTTTTTTTTAAAAACAAAAATCCAAAACTTTTTTTATTCATCTATCCTCCTTTCTCATGTTCACATTTCCTTTTGCTCTTTCTTTTCCTCTCATCTTTTGGTTCTGTCTGTTCTTCACTTTGGCTCACTTTCATTCAGCAAGGCTGACAAGGCTTCATGCAATTCATCCTTCCACCTTGCATATATACCTTACTCACTTTGGAATTCTGTTTCTCTTCCTTTTTTCTCCTTTTGTTCTGATCCATCCTTCCAAAATTAAATCTTATATTTTTTGTTCTTATTTAGTCATATCTTTTTCTTTTGGCCCAAAT
This sequence comes from Kryptolebias brasiliensis, assembly GCA_028566095.1. Taxonomy (NCBI): domain Eukaryota; kingdom Metazoa; phylum Chordata; class Actinopteri; order Cyprinodontiformes; family Rivulidae; genus Kryptolebias; species Kryptolebias brasiliensis. Next base: position 24,830,598 of record JAOXNZ010000188.1, on the reverse strand, counting down.
ATCTGACTTCCAGTCTTGTTAGTCTCCGACTTGAGTAAATCTCAAGGCAGCGAGTATGAAGACAGAGGGGTTCTGACAGTCTGACACTTGGAAGGCTAATTAACCTCAGAATCACTGGGGGTCAAACTGTGGAAGGAGGAATGGAGGGAAACATTGGAGTTTGAACAGATGAAGTCCAAAGTTAAGCTCAGGTACAGTTTGTGTTCAATCAAAAAACAGTCCAATGCAACATGGCTGCCACAGCTCATCGACCTTAGCCAACACAAAGATGGCTTTCTCAGATTTACAAATATTGAGCTAAAGTTTGTTATGGTAGTAGCTGAGAGTCATCCTCAGCACATACTTTGAGCACTTACACAACTTGCGAGATCTCGCAATGTCACATGAAATTGAGCATAATGTAATTTTCAAGGTTTGACCAAAATGGTTCTGTCATTTCTTAATGTAAGATGTTCTTAGTTTAAAACTTTGGCATCAAGATTATGGGTGATATGCATTCCTTCAGGGAGTCCTAGGTCTTTAATCTAAAATGTTGAAGCACTAGGCAAAACCATGGTGACATATTTATGTTGTTACAGTCTAAGTTGTCTATCTTTTAATAATATAATTTACCACCAAGCTCTGAATTTCAGTTTAACATTGCCAGATAAGCTATTAGTGTCACATTGTAGTATAGTCCTGACGTTCGCACAGTTAGTTTAGATATTAGAAACTTGCATTAACATCAGTTTTTATCAAGTTGTTATTTTTGTTTTCTCTGCTTTCAGTGAAAATAAGACAAACTCAAAACTATAACAGGTGAGCTTACAGTGGCAAAGTACTGAAGAGGATTTTGCAATTAGTCATTAGAAAATCTTGCAAGAGTTTATTCAGTCAAGGACCTGGAACCAAAAATAAAAGAAATAAGTAGAATAGTAACAAGAATGTTTTTAAGCCAAAGTGACTTTTCTAGCAATGTGATTTCTAAAATCCCTGTTGGAGCAGCCAGGGTAATAAAATCTCCTCCAGCAATAAACAATATGAGATTTGTGCCTTATGAAAAAGGTGTAGAATTATAAAATGTTAAACAAATGCAATAATAGTGGCAGCAGTAGGAGGCAATGAGGGGAGGAAAAACATGCATATTTGCTCAAGTTGAGTAATAAAAATGAGAGACAGGAGAAGAGAGCTGCTTTGATTCCACAGGAGGGAGTGGAGAGAGGCGATTACAGGATAGAGAGGGAGGAGAACAGGAGAGGATGAGCTCCTGTTAACAAGCCAGAGGAGGAGGGAGGTGTGTCACCGTGCTTTCATTAATGGCTTGGTTTGTACTTGAATGCATTAGACGAAGGATTCGGGCATTGCTCTCAGCTGCTGGAATATTTATGAAAGGTTAGGCTAGTTTGGGATGAATTTAAGCAGTATGGTCGTAATTCCCAAGCTGGTGGGGAGCAGTGTTTATCCACCCTGTGGTGGTCTGGCAGCATAATATGCAGCAACATTGTTACCAAACCTGGTCTTTATAAATATCAACAATTTGTTCAATGTAAAGAGTGCAGCTGTAGTCAGCTTCTAGACGAAGCTCTGAGCCTTAAATAAAACCTCAGTTTGGACTTCCATTAGGAGATTAAAGACATCAGTCTTAGTCAAGTTTAATCACTCCTCTGTGTTTTCATGAAAGGACTTTCACCTTTTTTTGTGCCATACCTGGTAGTATACTCTTAGTCTGTTATCTCTCTCTTTCTGATTTAAATCAATTTGATGGAAACTCTGGATCTGCAGATTCTATGCTTGAAATGACCGGGGTCGATATTGGAAAAAAGAAATCTTGATCAGGACATCTCTAGTTTTGATTATGGCTTTGTCCACACTGCTCCGGTAATCATTAAATGTACATCTACAAGTGATTGACTTTTGGAGTCAGTCCAATTCAAAAAAGCTGCCACAGTTTATTGACCTCAGAATCACAGAAATGGCTATAACCCAATCAATTTTACAGATACTGAGCTAAAATTTGATGTGGTAGTAGCTGAGAGAGAGTCATTCACAACACATACTCAAAAGCAAAATTGCAATGAGCAAAATTGTAAGAGATTAGGGATTGTGTTATTTTCATGGTTTGCCCAAAACAGTTACGACTTCATCATTTTTTTATCATAGGATGATCTTAGTATAAAACTCTGGCATTGAAGGTGGTGGGCGATATGCATTCCTTCAAGAAATACTAGGCTTTTCATTTAAAAAACAGATTTTCTGCTGTGCTTGCACATCATATTCACATGTAAACAGTGTTTTTGGTGAGGAAAAATTAGATTTTTGAAAAAATTTTTTGAGAAATGACAGAGCTTGTGTCACAAATTCCAACTATCACTTTATGCCCTAGAAGCCAAAGCAACAATGAGGCTGTTTTTATTTCTGTCTCACTTTATCCCGATCCTGTCATCATCAAATTATGATTTATAAAGAAAGGAAAAAAACTCTTAAAAAATATATATACACTGCTCAAAAACATAAAGGGAACACTCAAATAACACATCCTAGATCTGAATGAATTAAATGTTCTCATTAAATATTTTGTTCTGTACAAAGTTGAATGTGCTGACAACAAAATCACACAAAAAACATCTATGCGTGACTGCACTGACAAAATGAAAACGTGACTAAAAGTT
>JAOXNZ010000188.1:24789730-24806828 GCA_028566095.1 Kryptolebias brasiliensis | reverse complement strand
CCAAATACAACAAAGTCCTTTTGACTGAACTCTCCGATTTTTTAACTGGAATCTTGCTTAAATATGACCGGATTTTAATTGTTGGAGCTTTTAATATTCATGTTTGTTGCCCCGAGAAGCCTTTGGCTCAGGAGTTTTTAAATCTTATTCAGTCTTTTAATTTTGTGCAGTGTTTTATGGGTCCCACTCAGGGTCATACACTTGACTTAGTTCTGTCATATGGATTATCTGTTTTTAATCTAGAAATTGGAGATGCTGTTTTTTCTGATCATAAACCTTTTTTTTTTACACCGTTCTTATCTGTGACTCTAAACATTTAGCTCCAGCTAAGCGTTGTTGTATATTTAACTCCTCTACTGCTTCTCTCTTTTGCTCTGCTTTTACCAAAAACTCTGTTACTGACTGTGAGGCCTCAGTATTTTTTAATACACATGAGTTGCTTTCACAGTATCAGGAATCTTGTGTTAGGCTTTTGGATTTAGTGGCCCCGTTTAAAAACCAGGTACAGTAAACCTACTCCTCAGCCTTGGTTAAATGATACCACTCGAGCAGTTAGGCATCAGTGCAGGAAGGCTGAGTGCAAATAGAAAAGATAAATTACAGGTTTCCTTTATTGCATTGAAAATGTGTTGGAAGCTTTATCAAGCCACTGTTAAATCAGAGAAAAACAAATACTTCTCTCAAATCATTGCCACAAACTGTCACAATCCCCAAGTTCTTTATAGCACCATTGGTTTATTTTAAATGTGCCTCAGTCTGCCAACATTGAGGCTTCTGTGGATACTTGCAATGATCTTTGTCATTATTTTGTTAATAAGGTCAAATCAATCAGGTCATCGATTCCTCACTCGTCATTTGACCAATCTGTCTCTGTCCCCTGCTCAGCTGTCTTTGATCAGCGGAGTTCCGCAGGGTTCGATTCTGGGGCCTCTTTTATTTTCATTATACCTGTTTCCGCTGGGGTCTATTATAAGGAAGCATGGTCGTTCCTTTCATTGTTTTCCTGATGATTGCCAGATTTATCTGCCCCTGAAATGTATTAATAGTTCTATAAATTATCTGTTGAAATGTCTGGATGACATTAAGGCCTGGATGGCGTCAAATTTTTTAAGTTTTAATGATGATGAAACTGAAGTGATTTTGTTCAGCCCTAGTTCTATGTCGGGATCTCTCCCTGTGAATCTTGGCTCTCTTGAGCCGTATCTAAAACAGTCTGTTTCTAATCTGGGGATGATTTTGGACTCTGATTTTAAGTTTGATAAGCAGATCAACTCTGTCTTAAAGAAGAGTTTCTTCCAATTGAGGCAGATAGCTAAACTTAAACCTGTCTTAACCAGACCTGACCTTGAAAAAGTAGTTCATGGCTTCATTACAATCAGACTTGATTATTGTAATGCACTTTATGTTGGGGTTAGTCAGGTCTCCCTTTCACATCTGCAGCTTGTTCAAAATGCTGCTGCTCAGCTTTTAACTGGAACTCGTAGGTTTGTGCACATTTCACCAGTTTTATCCTCCCTTCACTGGCTCCCTGTGTGTCATAGAACAGATTTTAAAATTCTTTTGATGACCTATAAATGCCTACAAGGACTTGCACCATCATATCTCTCTGACCTGCTTCAGCCTTATGTTCCTTCCCGGGCACTGAGATCATCTGATCAGCTGCTATTGGTTCTCCCAAAAGCCAAGATGAAGCTCAGAGGAGATCAGGCTTTTTTGGCTGTGGCACCTAAACTTTGGAACAACCTGCCCTCTGAAATTAGACAGGCATCTTAGCTCCATTTTAATACAGTTTGAGTTGTTGTTTTTCTGATACTTCTACCCAACTTGTTTTCTGTTTGCTGTTAATATTTCTGTGTTTTATTTTTATTTTATTGTTTTATTCTTTGTTTTATGTTTTGATGGTTGGTGTAAATTGTGAAGCTCTTTGGTCAACTACTGTTGTTTTAAATGTGCTATACAAATAAATTTGACTTTGACATTTTTTTTCCTTCAGTAAATAAGTCATGCTGCAGCCCAAACCACAAAGAGTTTTAAGATTATATTTACATGGTGGTAACCAGGGCTTGCGTATGCCACTCTCAAAAATAATCAGATATATCCACCCATAGGGTCACTATTATTGGGGTTTTTGTATTTTGTCAAGTAACTTCTAAACTGTAAGTCGCACGATTTTTTGCTACAATTGCCATGAAACTTACCATGGTAAATCTGGATACCAAGCTGAATAGAAGTTGTGAAAGACAAGTAATTTCTTTCAAAAACACATTATGCCTGTGCAAATAGGTGTGGCAAGCAAGCTAAAACACATATTTGTCCATATCTGGAAAACAACAATAGCTCATTAGATGAAATTTAAACTGCTGTTGTGGGAGTCAATTTTGAATTGCTGGACCAAAATTTTTTAACATTGAGCCATAGAGGGGCACTATAAACTAAGAAAATTGGTCAAGCAAAAATGGCTTATCAGATCTTAATAATATTTAGCACAGACCTTTAGAACATGGCCTTAAGGTCAGACCCAAAAGGTTCTAATGCACAAAGAAAGTGGGCGTGGCTTATTGCATCTCAAAGAAAAAAAGTCAGGAAATCAGACATGTAGCCTAAACTGTCTGAGATTTTGAGGGGTTTTTCATAGGAAAAGTGAAGTAGGCTAACTGCTATATAAGCTATAGCTATATCTAGCTAGCTAGTTTCATGTAAAAATTGACATATCTTATCTATTTCAAGACATATAAACATCAACTTAATACCATGGGTCCAGTTTGCCATTTTGAGTAGGTGTTTTGAATTGAATAATTACCAACCTCTAGGGGGCATGAACAGTGTGAAAAGTTCATAAATCAGAAGCGACCTCGCTAATTTTGACCAAATTTTATAAACTTGGTTAGGACCCCAACCTGAATTGATCCCTCCAATATGGTAATGCCCATACAGACTATTCAATTATATTGATCCACAATGGCTGTGGTTTACAATGGGGACGAATGTCAGCTAGGATTTTGATCCAACTAAATGAGAAAAAAAATCAAAGACATGTGATGAGGAGGACACTGACTTGTTTCCACCAATATGGTAATGACTGGCTAAATTGGGTGTGGCCTATGAGCAAAGAACCAATGTTAGTTAAAAAATAATATAAATCACTAAAAAAAGCCTGTCCCCGATGTTTCTCCGACCAAACTACAATTTTCAGGTTGCATTCCTTGAATGGCCCCCAAACATTTTGTATATAAAAACCTATGCCCTTTTTTTGAAGTACGGAATTTTATTTTTTCAGACGTTTGACAAAATGGTTGTAGTAATAAAAATATATAGCCACTTTCCAATCACCTCAAAATTAGTAGATTTCTTTTTCAGACCAATTTTGTAATGTCCTAAAATTTTCTCCGGTTTCCTCCCACAGACCAAAAAAATGTGTGTTAGGTTCATTGGTAACTCTTAAAAATTGTCCCTAGGTGTGAGTGACAGTGTGAATGGTTGTTTGTCTCGTTTGTCTCTATGTGGCCCTGCGATGGACTTGCGACCTGTCCATGGTGTCCCCCGCCTCTCGCACAGTGATGCTGGAGATAGGCACTGGCTGCCCACGACCCGGAATGGAAAAAGCGGGTAAAGAAGATGGATGGATGAATTTAGCAGCAAATAAACTAGTATCATTTATGCTCACCCTCAGCCCATTTTCTGCTTGTGTGTTTCAAATCTGTATGCATTCGTGTTTGTGTTCACTGAAGATCCTTCAGTGATTGATTTTTAAGTGCGACGTAATGCATTTAAAAAGGCCGGACGCTCACTCTGTCAGCCCTGGAGGGAGAATAATGGAAGCAAGTTAGGAAATGACAACAAACTGTCTGGGCTTGCTCTCCCCAAAGGTTTTTATCTCACAACTTTCAACTTTCAATAACCTAATCGTGTCTGCTTACAGCAGTAAATATGTCAACAGAACAGATGTGTAGAAACCTTGGCGTAATTCTGTTGCAGTGATTAAAAGTGTCATGGAGGAAAAGGACACAAACATTGCTGTGTTTTGTTAATAGTTTACCAGTGGTGCATTTTACGAATCAGTAATTATTGGTTGGATAAAGCAGGTTGTGAGCATGAGTAACACTCATCCATAATAAAGACTTTCGAAATGAGGATGTGCAGTCAAATTTAATGCCAGAGCTCTTTTTAGCCTTGAGGCATTTGAATTATTTCTGTGAAATAATTAGTTGTACGACCAGCATGTCAGATTTAACAAAACATGAAACCAAATTTTTAACTATTTTTCTGTTGCCTTTCATTTTTTTTCATGAATTTTCTTTTTTTTCTGTACAAACTATATTCAAGAGAAACAAATACAGTCACACACAGTAACCTTTCCTTAAGACCATTTTCCTAAAGAAAAAAATACAACAAATTTCATCCAGTTAGCCAAAGAGAGAAGTCAACTCTTGTTTTTAACTGTAATTCACCTTAAAACAAAAAAAAAAAAACAAGATGAGGAAAATACACAACCATTGATTAAACCCAAACCCTGTATCTATATGTGAAGTTTACATTCTCTTGTATCTGGTTGCATTTCCCTGAGGACATCCTCTTCCTTCCATGAAAGCAGTGGGGGATGATGATTATCATAAACTATACAGTTTTATCTGTGAAGGCGGCTGGCAGTGGCTTCTGATGGGTCATTTGGACGCTGTTCTTGCTTGATGGCACCAGCAGTAGCAGCCGCAGTACCACCAATAAAACTTTAAGGGCCTTGATGTATCCAGCAGGGAGGTCACAAATAGATGGAGGATTTTATGATGATGATGATGATCAGACATGAATACAGACTCTGACATGCGTTCACGAGGCAGCACATGTAGATGGTGATCTTAGGATAGGAAGTATTTATAGATGTGTGCTATTATTTGGAGTTTTACTGTTAAACACTGCGAAACAAAATGTCAATGCATTAGATGTTAATGTCCTTTTTTCAAAGAGATTTAAGAATACAGCTAACCTGCTTTAATCAGCGGGTTTCTTTGAGTTAACATGAGGTAGCTCATTTCTACTGGTCCTATATGTAAACATGTCAGTTTGTCCGATAATCAGACTTTTGGTGTGGTTTTACTAAACTGTTGTAACTAAATGATATTCCAAAACACAGCTTGTGTATGAAGCTTGTGTTTAATGTATCAGAGTACATACATTTCTTATAAATACTAAGGTACATTGACTATATTTTCAACCCCTTATTCTTATGTTTTATGCACTCTGCGAAGACTTGTATGACAGAATTCCTGTGGAGTTTTTTAGTGTTTTCTAGGGGTGTGATCGTGCATGTATTTGTACCAAACTGTCTTGGTATAGACATTTTGGGTTTTCATCATTGAACAACATGATGAATACAGGTTGCAGGTGATCACCCCGCCCATCTAGAAGCAGGCGCACATTTTATTTAACTGCATTTTACTAACAGTCACAGCAGAGAAAAGAAGCAGAGGAAGATACGATTTAAAGCATTCTACATCAAACAAAGCATGAATGGTTGGTACAGAATAACACGCAGAAACTTAAAGTCCTTTTTCTTTGTTTCATGTCAACTGTGTAGAAAAGCTCTGTGATCCCAGTGATACACAAGTAACGTGATAGTCAAGAATAATCAAATATTTTCCTTTAATATTGAGTTTGAGTAAGACTGTAAAACGCAAGTTACTCCCAGTTGTAGCGTCTTGCATAATATGCGGTTGTAAAACTGGAGAATGCATATGCAAGTAACAAGTTAATCCAGTCCTAAAAGATATGGAACTTTTTTATACTATAAAGGGGACAGTAGCATTACAAAGTAAATATTTTATATTGATGAAGATTTGATCATGTTATAAAGGTCATAAACTAATTGGTGAAACACAAACAAAAGTTTATTTTTCAAAAATGTTTCCTGCTGTCCATCTTTTGTTTAAAGTTTGTCTTTTTTCTGATGTTTAAACCATTAGAATAATAAAATTCCATAATTCTATAAACATTTACAGTAAATATTTTAATGTTTTGATGTCAAAGTAGTTTGAAACTCAGCGGAAAATCTGAAAGTTTGAGTGTGGGGAAGTATACACTCTCAAAACAAAAATGTGTCAGAACACTCCACTGGGCTTTAGGAAACCAATCCAACTCCCGTTTAATCCAGGGCTGCTGATTTGTATTTAAGAAGGCATAAAATTTAAATGTGTGCATCCAGGAAACCCAGATTGGTAGACAGTTTGTGTTTATGAAGAAAAATAAGTTGTTTTTACCTTCTGCAGATGTTCCTGTCTCATATAAACTAAGTGATAGACTTTCTGTGTGAAATGTGAAAACTAATTATATGCATTTTTCCATTAACCAGTCACTCATCTTGGGTGTAATAAGAAAACAGCTACAGTTCCCTTTAAAAATTATTTTGAGTGTGACCATTGAGTGAAAGGTATGGATAAACATCCACTAATGTGCCTACAAACATATTTTTATAGACCTTTACAGTCATTAAACTAAACAACCAAGCAGAACATCCTGGAAGGTCATTGTTGTTTCCCATATTGGTTTGTCTTTTGTTTTTTGTTTTTATCTTCATGTAAAATCTAAACCCAACCCTCAATAACTTGCACTTAAGTTTGTTCCTGGTCCATGTTTGCATAATGAGTGACGTAGAAAATGTTGGTCTTATGTCAGTCTTCAGGAACGATATAAGATACCTGTCCTGTCCTGACTTTGTTTTACTCTCATCTTCTCCCTCTTCCCGATCCTCTCCCAGCTTTCAGAGTAAATTTCTCCTTTCCCATTTATCCAATTCATATTGTGTTGATATGCAGGCTTATCTGTGCATCTGTTTGACAGCATTGTTGTCTCTCTCCCTCCTCCCACCTCCCTCCAGTTATTTGTTGTTTAACTCCACAGTTTGACCTCCAAGTCCTCTCCTCAATGTCCCACTGGCTGTTTAAGTATTCTGCAAACAGCAGCATGTGTTATTGCTCCCTCTTACTTTGGGAGACTGCAGGAATTTTCCATAGATCTGGTCTCTATAAAGCTGCTCAGCTCTGAGAGATTGTGTTGTTGAATCAGCCTCCGTCTGCACAGTGTGGAAGTGCTTTACTCTGTGGCACTCCTCTGCCTGATTCCTGTCTGTAAGATAATTCAGTCTTTGTGCATTGTCCTCACAACTGGGTTCTGTAGGCCAAAAATGTCTTGCAAAACTGAAATTTGACCATTTGAACATTTGACTAAACTTTATATATATATTTATTTTACTTTTGTAAAATTCTATGGAAATTGGTTAAAATTTAATAACTTTTTTGTCTGATTAACTTAACCATCTGAAGCTACATTGGTAGATTTTAACATATGCTGGTATCCTGTTTATTCAGTGTCATAATAACAAGTCTCACCAGGAATTATCACAACTATTCATGCAAATTCAACCAGTCCTTGCAACTTTTGCTCAGTCTTGCTATTTTGACCATTTACCGCAACTTTTCTTCTATTTGACCAATCACCTTTGTGCCCTGCCTATTTTCACCTCCTGAATTCCAAGCCTGCTAGACAAAAACAGGTTCATCTCCAGAAAATCACATTTGTCATCAAATAATGCAACTGAAATCTGTGCAAATTAAATTCCTGAAGTGTTATGTGATCATAGGGGGAAACTGTTTTCTGCCAAGTACAATTTATTAAACAGGAACAAAAATTGTTGTTTGACAGTGTAGCTGGTAGAAAATCGCTAGACAGACTTTCTACTTTAGAAGATGGCAGAGAATGGTTGGGATGTTCCTTTTCAGTCAGCTGGGCACTGACCCTGCAAGAAATAATGACGAGTAGTGGGGGAGGAGTTCCTCTCTAAAATGGAGGAAACAGGATTTGTCAGTGGTGTCATCTTAAATCAGAGACAACCTGTAAGAGCGATATAAGTTTATTATGTTAACAGCTGACAACATATATGTGCAACAGAGACATACAAAATAGATCTCACCTGCTGGTTCACAGAACCTTTAATTCATCATATTTAGATTCACTGACATTGTCTTTGGACCTTGGTATCAAAACAGCTTTGTTTTCTTCAGTCATATGGTAAATTTTGTAAGTTTTGTGAGTTACAAAGGACTGCAACTTTGATTGCTAATTTCTGCAAAAGCCACTGCAAAATTAGACATTTTATGCCACAACCAAAAAGTCCACAAAACCCTGGAAGGACTGAATAACATTATTTTGGAGTTCTTTGTTTGATTGGCTTGCTGAGAGAAGAGAGGGCCCACTGCAGATTTGTTTTTGAACCTTCTTCTGTCTGACAGATTCAAAGAGTCATGATCTCAAAACAAACACAAGCTCATCTCTCTGCATTAGTCTTTTTTAATTCAGACACTTATATCAATTCAACTCTATATAACTTTGTTTTTCTGTGCTCATTTGATGTAATCTGACATTCAAGCTTTTCTTAGACATCTCTAACTTTCTGATTTTTCTTTTTTTTTTTTTACTGTAGTACAGCATCTAGATGTTTTTGCACATACTAGGTTGCTTGTTTACTTTATAAATCTGACAACTTGTGGTCATTATTTAGCAGTTATTTGTCTCCTGGTGTCTCACTTTGTTCTGCCTTCTTCCTGCTTTGTTTTGTTTTTGTTGCCAGAAGGTATTTTATTCTTTTACTTGTCAGATTTTTGAAGAGAATGTCAAGCAAAACGACAATTATAACTTTGATGGTCTGAAGAATATACTGAGAGAACATGATAAAAAAATATCTATACCCAGTCCCTAAGTTAACCATGCATTTTTCTTCCTCCTCTTCTCTGGCTCCAGGTGTTTAAAGTGAAGGCAGTCCAGCTGGCTGAGAAACTGATTCCTGCCTTTAACACCCCCACTGGGATCCCCTGGGCCATGGTCAACCTTAAAAGGTTAGTGACACAGAGAGTGAAAACCCCCCCTGTCACCTACACTAAAATTCTTACAAAAAGTTAACTTCAGTTGATACCTCACTGGACTACAACTGTTAAGTTGTGAGAAAATATGCAAACTTCCACTTAGAATCAACTGAATTGACACAATACATTTTTTAATGCATCCAATCTTTGTTACAATTTTAATAAACTATAAAAGCTTTTAATAAAGTATAAAATCTTGACTTGTACTTGCAGGGGAAATAAATTAATATAATGAAAGTGTTAAAGACAATTTTTTCACAAAAACTTTGCACCATTTATTTTGTCAGGTTACAAATACATAGTTTTCATACAGCAGCAGCAAAGAATAATTATAGATGATTGAAATTCACAAAGCATAAGGCTCTAGTGCTTAACAATGATGAGAAATTGAGAAGGGTTCAAGATGGGTACCAGACTGACTTTTTTGAGAGAAATTTTCTCACAAAACTTTTGAACATGTTCAAAATTCCAGTGACACAAGAGTGAGGCTCTGCGACTCAAGCAGGGAAACTGAGAACCCTCATGAATGTTTCGAGACATTTTGGAAACTCCCATGCAAATTTGTTCAGAATTTGTCACCAGCAGTGACAGCCCAATGGAGATACAGGCTTGAGTTTTATTTAGATGTTTTCACATCCAAAGTAGTGAAAGAGTTGGAGAATTCTGTATTTTGTAAAAACCTTTCTCTCAGGGGCTGCCAGTATCTCATAACATAAACACAGATGATAATAAACCCATTTAATAGGTTTTTTATTATTATTATTGCCAGGTGAAACTTTACCAACTTAACTCTTAATGGGTGTCTCTTAAAAACCTCTGTAGTTCAGTTTTACAACAGTTGGGACATATTTTATTGATAAATAAGTGAGAACAGTTTGGTGGTCTGTGGTAGATCAGAAAACTCCTTTCTATCTTTTCTTTATAGCTTTTTTTTCTTGCATCTGATTTTAGGACAGCGAGACATTCAACTTCACTCCTCTTTCTTTTGGAGTTACTCTCTTTCAAGATTAAATTTACAGCATTCTGCTATGAAAATGTCAATTTAGACACAAATTAGTCTTGATGACCACTGACGTATGAGTTTGCCATTTAAAAGGGCTTACGCTATTCTACCTATTGGTTCATTCCAGCATCCACTGCAGGCTGAGCTCAGACCACCACTTTCCAGTAATTTGTAAGAATTTCCTCATTACCAACATGTTTAGCTCATCTTATGATGAATGAACAGTTCATGCAATGATAATAAAATGAACAAGCTGCCTTCAATGTAGCAGACTTGCTGTTCATACCTTTTGAAATGCACTTCACTTACTTCTTCTTAAACAGTAGGTGTTGCTACAAAGAAAATACTACCACTATACAACAGGAATGGCAACAAAAGCAGATTTTACAGGAAGTGTACTCTTCATGCGCAAAAATAACTTTGTGCACAACTAGAAGTAAATTTGCAGACTTTTTAAGGACTGTATTCAAAGGAATATTTTTGGTGTTTTTGGATACATTGGTGTACCCTATAAACACCGACTACCCAACCCTACCAGTGGCAAACATTGTTATTCTTTTGTATCAATGTTTGGGGACTTTCTAACAGTTGCTGTGTGAAATCATATTAGTAAAACTCAACCTAAAGCCTTTACGGTTGTTACATTTGATTAATAAATTGTTTTGAGTTCTGTGAACTGCAGAAATGTCAGATCATCCTGGCACAGTTATAAAAGCTCCAACACATTTTCAATCCACCCACTCAGGCATTTTCACTTACTTTGCCTGATTAGACCTCTTCATCGAGCTCTGTGGGTGTGTACAAACTGTGCACAGAATTCTATACACTTTCTTCATTGTTTATTTCCAAATTGCTCTTGAATTTCAGGCTGAAAGAGTTGGTTTCAATCACAGTGTCTTTGTGTTCCTTAAGAGACAGCAGGAAAGTGTTAAATTGTACATTTAGAAACCTCTGTTCACCATGTTAATATGCAGCTTCTAGCATTGCTCTAAGCTTCTCTTTGAGGACAGGAGCAATCAGTCTCTGTGTGCATACCTTCTCTTTTATTCCAAACTGGCCTCTGTTTAATCAGTTTACCTTTTCATGATATCAGACAGGACATTAAAACCAGACTTTTTAAATTTAACAAGTTTTTTGTTGCTAACCACCAGCGTCTGTGAGAGATTTTTATCCTGTTAGTGTTGAGTCTATAAGTAGTACAAAATAGGGCTGTTTTTCTTCTGCTCAAGATAATTTTTCATTTCTCAGAAAATCAATATTTGTGTTTTAGCTCCTAATCCCACCAGACAAACAAGCACCAGAGAGCACGCAGCAACACATGTTCTTACATGAATAAAAACCTTCTGAAACAATTACAAGGATTTAGATGGTTAATGCTTTTTAATGCTTTGTTTGTGCTCACATCCAGACCAGAAATATCAGGGTCAATGGTCACTTGGAGAGGACACCACGTGCTTGTCGTCATATTTGTATACAATGTAATGAACAGTCAAGAAAGTCTCCTTGAATTTTTTGATTGTTGTCCTCAAAAGCTGTAAATTTTAATTCAGAAAATGATTGACAAAGTCAGAACAACACACTTCATGTGTAGATAAACCTTTGTCTTGTTACTTGTAGAAATTGTCTTTTTGAGCACAATGTCAGCATTGTGCTAAGCAATAATCGCAAAATGCCTTTTTTTGTGGTTCTCTGGTCCTACAAATGACTTAATATGTTGTTTTGTATTTATTGTGTACCCCATTTTTGAAATTTAAATAATGACAATTTAACAGTAGTGTGTTTCTCGCAAACACGGCTATGGTTGTTGGCCATGTTGGTGAGTTTAGACTGTTTTGACATGACAGTTGCCATATAGAAGGATTGCGTGAGTCAAGTATTAGAAAAAATGTCAAATTATTTTGGTCCATGAAGGGAAATTTAGGTGTCTACTTACAAAAATGGAAATAGCTATATCTTATCTACACAAATATATGCTAAGATGACTTACAGGTCTGTTTTTTTTTTCTTACACTCCATTTTATAAAGCATATATTTTATTTATATTTCCTCTACTTGGCAAAATCTTTACCAAGAGTTCTTTTTTTTTTTCACATAGCTTATTGATTCTCAAACTTTTTTATATTGAATACCATTACTTGGAGCTCTCCAAGTGTTACCGTCATGACAGACATTAAAGACAGTAGTACAAGCTTACAAACTTATATTTATATCTGACAGAAACGAGCAAACTGCCCTAACCCCTAACCCTGGTTGAAGGGTTCCTTTAAGATGTGATGTTTTCACACATTATTTGCTGAGAACAGCGCCACATAAAATGCAGTCTCTGTTCTTCCTCTGACCTGAGCAGCCAAATACAACTGAGGTAACTTGAATCAAATTTCCTTGCTGTTTTGCACCTTTTGTTGGTAACAGGCCCTACAGAGCCCCCACTGGTGCTACTTTAGTATCTGCAAGCACACCAGTCAACCATTGTTCGCTCCAGTCTCTACAGGGCTCCTGAAAATATTCTCCATAGAATTTCAGCTTTGAGTCATTTCCATTTGAAGCAAAGATTATAATTTGATTGAACCACTCATCTTTTTGACTCTCTTGGCTTTTTAGCATAACATCACAGTTCAGCTTATGAAAGTTAATTAGCTTATTTAACTTATAAATAGTTGATATCAAAATGTCTTCTGAGTGCCACTAAAGGGATCCTGGGTACCACCAGTGGTACTTGTACCACAGTTTAAGAACTATGAATATAGCAAATGATCATTCCTAATTAAAAATATCCATGCTGAAAACCTTTGATGATTGTATACTAATTTAATATTATTTGTGATACTTTATTAGTTTTTGACTGTTGAGATTGAACCATTTGTTTTGCCATTTTCTTTCTTCTCCCTCTGTTTTTGGTTGTTTCCTTCTGTCTTCACCTCCCCTCCTGTCCTACCGTCTCCAGTGGTGTTGGTCGCAACTGGGGCTGGGCATCTGCAGGCAGCAGCATCTTGGCAGAGTTTGGGACTCTCCACATGGAGTTTGTTCACCTCACCTACCTGACAGGAAACCCTGTGTACTACCAGAAGGTAGCACTGTGAAGAACTTTATATTTGTGTATCTTAACTCTAAATATCTGTTTTAAGATACAGGCATATAATACAAATGTTTTGCTTCCTTTCTTTACTGCTTTGTCATTTTGGTGTCAATAAACACAGACTTGTTTCAGTCAATTTTATCTACCATAATATAAATGAATACAATAAAATATTAATATAATTATATATTTAAAAAAAAAAAAAGTCTGAAACAGAGCTGCTTTTTATATAAAAGTAATACTTAAAATTTAATGTTTTAAATAAGAGGTAATTTTCTCTGTTTTGATTTAATCTCCTGTGACTGGTGTTTATCTCAGGTGATGCACATCCGGAAGCTGCTTGCCAAAATGGACCGACCCAACGGGCTCTACCCAAACTACCTGAATCCTCGCACGGGCCGCTGGGGCCAGCGTAAGTACATGATTGTAAACTTGAAGAGCTTTAATTCAAACTTTTAAATTAGCAGACACTATAGTATGAAATGTCCACTTTGCGACATTTACAGGATTTTTATTTATTTTAATGGAGTTTTATAAGTCAGATAATGGACAAAAAAAGGTACACCAGAATTTAAAATGTTTAAATGCTAAGATTGAGAGGACAAAAGACATTTGAGGTGTTGGTGAGTGTTTATTTTTGAAGAATATTTGATTTCCTGGTGTCAGGGATGCTCAACCAGTTAGTTGGAAAAGTATCAAGATGTTCTTGTGAACCTTAAATGATCATTCACTCAGACGTGTGATGAAGATGAGGGGAGAGATTAACACCATGTGAAGAGAAGACGACTGGAAGTACAATGGACCCCTATTAATGAGAACAAATTGAATTAAGCTGAGGAAGATTGAAAATGGGGGAAGTGGAGTGCCTGCTGTATTGATGACATCTGGCAGTTTGCCCAGAGAAATTACCAGCTCAGAGTGAAGTTACTCAGGCAGTGACACAGAAGGCTTTCTACGAAACCTGTCATTTCGACTTTATACAGTTTGTAACCATACATCAAATGCATTTGATAATTAATTAACTCTAAATGAATGTAGCATTACTCTTGCAACACATAAACAATGGTAAACATAAACAAACAATAATAATGTTGGAAGTTAGCCTTAGCTCAGTTTATGTTTGTCACTCTTAAGGTTTTCAAGCTATTTGAAAACCTAAAAAAATGTAAATTTGTAAATAAATCCCCTTAAACATAAAGTATGCTACTTTAAAGTTGTTCTATGTTATTTACTGATCTACAGATGAGTTGTGGATGAATAACTCCATTGACTTTATGGCAAAAAAGTGATCAGATTGATGGATCATCATAATGAAGTTTAGATACAGAAATATGACATAAGCCATTCTGTTTTAACACTAAAATGGGATTAGAGAAGATACAAGCTAACATTTAAATGAGACAAAGCAAAATATACTGCTGAGTCTAATCGTTGCCAAGCCCAAAATAAGTAATAAAGTTTGTTGTTATGGACACAAACCATAACCACACAGCAAGTAAAAGGAGAGGTCTGACAGTTTGGAGATGGTTTTCACTGTTCAATGCAATCCATGGTCCTGGGTCCAAGTGTAGTTTAAAGTTGTCCTTGGCACGTCCTGGGTAGAATGCCAAGGATGGCTGAGGAACCTTGACAGTAGCCTAATGTGGACTTCCTGGGAATCACAGCTGCACAGGAGAGATTAGGTCGGACTTTGGTCCTGTGTCCTTGGCTATGGTTAGCGTGTCTAAAATGTCCCTTAGACCAGTGGTTCCCAAACTTTTCAGCTTCAGGCCCACAAAATGACAGGTAACAACAAAGTAAAGCATTTGTTGTTTAAAAAAAAACAAACGTCAGAGCAATAAACTAATTTGCTTTTTCATTAAAGCTTCAGTTATCAAATGTAAAAAAGTAATAAGTCAGCTTTTTTCTATAAAATAATTTACAGGTAAAGGTACTTGGTATTCTTGGCTTTTCTAGTGTGAAAATGTGTGCTTTTCATTTCAGTTTTACAGTTTTAATACCTGTTATCTGTTAACCCTTTCTGTCCAACAGTTTGCCTCTTGGCTGTCAGGAGGACTTCATGATTTTAGGAAAACATGTAATTATAATATTATTGTTGAATATTGTGATGACAGTATTAAATAAGGACAGATATTATTGAATATTTCTATAGTTGTTAAAAATGTCTGTGTTCCACCGGTACCTGGTTGTAACGCCTGCTAAGACTATAATTTTTGTTTTCTGTCATTACAACAATTGTGCCGTTTTGGCCATTATCAACTTCCAGCATTCAGGGCACCGGGGATCCATTCATTTGCCAAATATATTATTGGCATGCAGTGTGTGTCTGCGATTTATTGCAATCTTGTACAAAATTCATATTGCAATGATAAGTTTTGAAATTATTGTGCAGCCCTCGATGTGCACACAGCTGCTTTGTTGAAGTGGGTTCACTCGTGACTTACTTTTGGAAAACCAAGTCTGATTAAATTGATGCAAAGGATTTTAAAATGCAGTCGCCACAGTGATGGTAATTATCACCAATAGCAATCAAACAAAATTACTAAATTGAGCCAACTCATCAGTGAAGCCTCGTAGTAATCTGCTCATCAGTGTAGCACCAACAAACAGTCTTGTTATAATGGGAACAGTCTAGACCAGAAGTGCCCCCCCACCATCGCACATGCAGACGTGTGTGCACACATATGTTAGAATAGCGAAAGACTTATTTATAATTTGTGTATTGCAATAGATTCCAGATATAAAATTAAAATGAAAATGAACAGCCAGTGTTGTAGTTGTGATCTAACAAACCTCTGCAAAGATGATAGTCAGGATATCTGTAGCAGATGGCTACAGGTTTCTGTTTTCATTGTTGGCGTTCCTACGCAGTTCTAAAAAGTATGGAAAAGTATGAAATTTAGTTTTAGTATTTTCCAGGTCTGGACATTATGGAAGAAATGAAACAAATATGGAGAAACATAAGTGTTTCCATGTTTTTAACCCCACATAACGTTTACTAAAGAATCAATTAATTTTTTTAATTGCTCAGATGAGATCATTTTTCACATTTTTGTATATTAAAAAAAATACGGTTTTGACCATCAGTCTTAATTAAACATCTTGGACCATCTTGGATCTAAAAAATAGGCAGAAAATAATAATAATTTGCCTGACTGAACATAAAACATTCAATAAGCAAACAATTGCCTAGATTTGCCTAAGCTAACAAATATTTTATCACGAGTGGACAGAAAGTATGTCTGATAGTCCAAGAAAGGATCAGTATCAGTAATATTTTGTCCAGTTTAATATGTGGCCCTTTTATGAAGGTTATAGGATCCTCTGGAAACAAAATGTTGCTTCTCTCATTCAGACAAGACTGAACCCCAAGTTACTTCCAATAGTAGCATCTTGCATAGTTTATGGCTGTATAGCTGAAGATCATTAAAGAAAATGGATGGATGGATTTTACATTAAAATGACCACTGTCAATAACCAGAAAATTTACAGCTGTTTCAAGAGCATTAAAGGTTCAAAAGTCCACAGAAGGTTTTGAAAGTTTGAGCCTGGGACAGTATAGAATTTGAAATTGGAAAATATGTAGGACCTCTGTATTGTGTCAAGAAGCTGAAGATTCCTGCACAAACATAGGACTAAACTGAAAGTCAGAGTACAATGTCTTCCTTGATAATTCCAAACTTTTAGTCATTGTTCTCCTGGGTTGTTTTTTTCCTTTCGCTCTAAATCAGCTTGTAGTAAGGTGAGTTCCTCACCTCTGTATTTCATGTCTACAATGATGAAAATATTAAAGTTTATCACTTGAG
Source organism: Kryptolebias brasiliensis (assembly GCA_028566095.1). Taxonomy (NCBI): domain Eukaryota; kingdom Metazoa; phylum Chordata; class Actinopteri; order Cyprinodontiformes; family Rivulidae; genus Kryptolebias; species Kryptolebias brasiliensis. The sequence continues at coordinate 24,790,034 of JAOXNZ010000188.1, read as the reverse complement.
ATTTCTTTCAAATGTTCCATACAAGTGTCAGTAAAATGTGAATAAATTTCCTTCCAAAGCATATTGCAAATTGATGCAGATCAACATCAGACTTTTTTTTTTCTATCCAACTTGTAGCTCCTGTTCATTTGTCAGTTTGCACCATTAATTGTAGAAGAACTAGACATTCAATGGGAACCAGGAGGATGAACCAGGAACAGGACATGCACCCCCATCGGCTGGTTCCAATACAAGTTTTGTTTTGGAGTTCTTTTATGTCCATAAACAAACAAATATTTATTAAAAAAAAAAAAAAAAAAAAGGT
>JAOXNZ010000188.1:24709475-24721600 GCA_028566095.1 Kryptolebias brasiliensis | reverse complement strand
GCCCCACCTCCAGGCCTGGCTCCAGAGTGGGGCCCCGGTGACCCGCGTCCGGGCGAGGGAACGCTGTGTCCATTTATTTGACTCATCATAAGGGGTGTTTGGGCTGCACTTTGTCTGGCCCCTCACCTGGCTGATATAAACCGGATAACCTAGTGACTAAATGAGATATTATTCTCAGTTAGGATCAGATTAATTTTAATATGAAAGAAGTCAAAACTGGGTTTTAACCACATTATAGTCAAGAAATTTATGAACAAACATTTTTGAGAACTTGTTTCCTGGTTCTGATGACAAAACAAATTATTTAAATGTTCCGTAGCTTTACCACCAAACTCTGTCCCTTTTTGAATTTTTGTCAAACTAGTGACTTAAAACAAGTTTTAAGAGGAGTTCTGTGGGAAGGTTGTGAACATATATATTACCTGTTGTAGATAAGTTTTTGAACACCCTCCGTTTGCAGAAACAGAGTTTTGATCTGACTGGGATAATAATCTAACAGCGAGTACAAACACGACCAAGACTGAAGTGGACTGCTGCTGTCCTTAAAAAAGCGCTAAATCTCCGAACTTTCATATAAGTTCATAGAAATGCTGTTTTATAAACCTTTACACTGCCATCAGATTCTCATCACATGGTTATTCCAGCAGAAATATCTTTTTGCTGGAAGTACTCTAAACCTCACCGCTGCTGCTCTCTTTTTGCTCTTGTAAACAACATACAATGTAAAATTGACACAATATAAAAGTTTATAAAATATTGGTCACAAGAGCCACTATGAAATTGAGGAGGTTAGAATTTTTTTTAAGATGTGGGCGATCCATTAGCTGTGCTCAGACTAGCCATCAGCTCATCATTATTGCCAGAATTAAACTTTATTTCTCCTAACTAAATAGCTTTCTACAACAGGTAAGATATTACTGTTATGTGTCAGTGTGCTGAATAACCAAACACCTTTATCTAAATAACTGATCTCAAATTTAAAGGATCAAAATAATCATAATCCAAATAACTCTAAAATAATGATCTTGTCTTTTATCATAAATAAAAGAAAAATCTTAAAAAACTTCAGAAGAGAAAATCATTTTAATTAAAGTGTAAAAAATATAAGAAACAATAAAACAGCAGAGATGTAACTTTCTTTAAATCTCAGAAGTTGTGGGCAAACTGCACTCATACCTTTAAAATGAGACAAATGTATTTCTTCAAAGTCAACATTTGGCTCCATTTACACACATTCTGAAATAATCACAGTCCTAACAGAGACAGCACTTCTTTATTGACCTAAAACAGTTTATTTCATTACAGAAACACCTTTTGCCACCTTTAGTCATTTTTAGTCTTTAAATTTCACAAAAGCTTCTTTAAAATGAGGATTTCACTGCAGTTCTGCCTCCAATAGTCTGACCAAGGGAGATTTTCATCATATTTACAACAGTATTTAGTAATAAATGATTGGAGTACTTACTTAAGTCTTTTGCATGAGATGTTTGACTTTAAAATTAAGCACAACAAAGAAATGAAGCTTAAACTTGAATGAAGGTGAAACTCTGTACCAATAGTGTTAAATGACTTGGTCCATCTGCATCTGGATTTCTGAGTCGTGTGTGTGTGTCTGTGTGTCAGTCATTTGCAGTCTGAGAGCTCAAATCCTTCAGGGCTGAAGGAAAACATGAGTATTTTTGAACATGACTGGGTGAAGAAAGGACTACATGCAGGTGAAATCACCCACAGGGACAGGTGTAAGTGAGACAGACTACATTTATTGTTATAGTGTTACTGGAAACAGGTGGGATTGTTATAGTGATTGAAGGTTCAGGGAACAAGACAAATGCTTTCTTTCCATTTTGAAATCCAGAAGTTAAATCCAACATCTTCTAGAAAATTAAATTAAAAAAGAGATTTTAGCACTAATAATAGCTGTAATTAGTGACAGAGCAACAAAGAAAATACTAAATGCTAAAAAAAAAGAAAGAAAAATCACAGGCAACATTTTTACAATGTAACTTGTACCTTGAGAGGTAAAATGATACCAAAATAATAATGCGAAAAATGCTTTGAAGCAAACAAAGCAAATTTAGTCAGTACAGCTGTGGTGTGTGCTCACAATCCCCAAAATTGTCTTGATAGTTCAGCCATTAAGATATGGTGTTCTGTGGAAAAACAATATTTTACCTGTTGTGAACAGCTTCCTGAATGATCTCAGTTTGGAGAAAAGGAGTTTAATTTTGACAGGACTGATGAGCTAATGACTAGTCGGAGCGGGGCTGAGACCAAAGTGGTTGGCTGTCATCTTAAAGCAGGTCCAATCTCTAAATCTTTATAACATTTCATGCAAACAGCTTTCCAAAAAACCTTTCCACTGCCTTCAATTTTACATTGCAATTTATTTACATAGAATTCCATGGGTATTTGCAAGCACAAATAGCAGCAGCAGCTAGCTATAGCACTTCTGCTGTGAAGTTGATGGCAATGTAAAAGAATAAATAAGAGAATTTTTCTGAGCCATTATGAAATTTTGAAGTCATTTAAGGTAGCAGTGCTTTAATTTGGTCTTACGCCTGCTCTGACTAGCCATTAGCTCATTAGCCTACTTCAGAATGACCTGAATATCCCTCTTATTTTTGTGATATAAGAAGTGTTTATTCTCATTCTTAATGGTTTACAGTTTTTAGTGAAAACAGTATTTTTTATGTAAATGTAAAACTTTAATACCTGAAACAGCAACATGTTTTTCCACATCAGCCCTAAACTTAGATACACTCGTTTTTTGTTTTTTTTAGCTTTTCCCCCCTTTTAACCTACAGTGGCTTTAATAGACCAATATGTTGTGAATGCTTAAGGCTCAAAGTTTAAAGAAGTAGTAAAATATGCTTTTAATAATCTCCACAAAAAGGGAAACTTTTGCCTCTTTTTGTAGCCAAAAAACCCACGAAGCATTAAGGCTACGTAGTGAAAAAATCTTTTGCTAAGTGTATGACTGCAAAAATCTAATGAATAAAATATTTTCTGATCAATATTTTGATTGAGTTCAAAAGTCTGGTAGAGCTACTAAGCCCCAATATAAAGACAAAAAAAAATAACCAGGTTTAGATACTAATAGGCCTTTTTTTCCAATTACACTAAGCAGAGGCACTCCAGTGATTCTTTCACAACACTGTCACTATATCCAAATTTTAAACCTGACAGAAATGTATTGATCATTTCAGGGGAATTATACAGGTGGTAAATATTACATGAGAAAAGTGATGCAATATGAAGCAACAGCTTCCCTGGTTCACCTCAACAGAATCAAAATTAATCTGCAAAATTTTTTTAAAGATCACAAATGATCGTTTTCTACATTTATTGGAAACTTGCCCACATTCTTTTGTGCCAAGCTAAATTAACCATCTCCCCTTCCCTTTTGTACACCAGTGAGTGATGAGGATGATTTAAAGACAAGTCCAGGGTATTTAATTCACATTAACTGACAACATTTAACAACCACTGTTCTGGATGTTGTCCTAAAATCTTTTTTGCTGCCCCGTGTTGCCTGTTTTCTCCAGCATCTTTCAAAGAAATTTGACCATGTAGTGGAAAATTTTCAAGTTTCCCGTAAAATTTGACTTGACTCTTCATGTGCAGGAATCTTTGAAGAAACTGCTCAGTAAGAACTCCCTATGTGTGAGGCACGATCCAGGAACTATACCAGACTCACAGTCATCACTACGTCCTGTAACTCTTCCTTCTGGTCACCTTGGCAGGAACACGATGACAGTGGGGTTTACCCGCTGTGGTTCAGAGCCTTAAAGAGAGTCAGGACTACAGAGTACATGTGCAACATGATGTCCTTTAATGACTTCACTTCATCGGCCTGACAGAAAGGTCCAGGTGGGGTCCTGTCACAGATTGGAGGCCTCAGAGGGATGGTAGGGTCCGTTCATCTGGGATGGAGGAGAAAAAAAACAATTTAACTAAGATTGTAAGATTTAAGATTACACATGGTGGTCCATCTCAAACGAGTTTTATGACAGACTGATGGAAAATAGAGTTCGTTCACAATGAAAATAGAAGGATTCTTAGGATGAACAAAGACCAGTTACTAAAAAAAAAAAGAAACAGGTACACTATTATTTACACTTCACACCACAGAGCAATTATTATGTTATATATTCTCTTTGAGATTGTCTCTTAAAAAAATGACCAAATGTTTGGTCTTCATAATAGATTCAGAATTACCTGACAATGATGTATAACCTGTAGGAAGGGTTTAAAAATCCTGTGCAAAAGAATAACTAGCACTGAGATGAAATGTATAATTTTGAGTTTCAATGTCAGCCAGCATCGAAAGACCAAAAAAACAAACAAACAAATGTCACGATCAGAAAGAAAGGACATATTACTAAAAACGCTATTTCAAACAAAGAATCTCCCATTAAAAAAAAGATATTTATTTATGTCCACTTTAAAATATAATGTTTGTGAGCTTCTTGTCTTCAAGCCCCCAAAAAGTTTGAACTTATATTTTATTTTAAAATGTTACTTAATAATTAAAGCCAATTTGAGCAGACAAATTATTTTTATTTTATGCTCATCTACTTCAAAGGTTGAGTAATAAAAGTAAATGGTGACAATTCTTTAAGGTTTTTAGTTAAAACGTTCAGGTTTTAGGAGGATGTTATTCAACATTATTTACATTTTAAACATTTCCAAATGCGCTTTAGATTACATTGAGGTAAATAAAACTTATATTAAACCAAACATAAATAAGGTTTTTTTTTTTCAGGTAATGAAATAGCTTGTTTTAGAGTAAGCTCCTCCTCCTCACTGATTTAAGGTTCCAACTCACTGAGTAACATCACTGCAATTCAAAAGATTAATTTACAGATAGTATATACTCCTGTGTGTAGGGCAAGCAATCTGCCTTTTTAAATAAGTCTAAGACATTTCAAAATATCTATAAAACTACTTTTCTGTCATTGTTGTTAAGATGATCGATAGAGCAAATCAAATCACATAAAAACATATAGTCCAGGGGACTTTATAAAACTGTCAAGTTTGAAACAGATTAATAATATGTAAATATATACAGTTGGAGCCAGAAGTTTATACCCATTCACTGTGACATTAATTTTGAACTTTTACTGATGGATTTCATCTTTTTCCAGGGTGGAATGACTATGAAACACACAACTTGAAGGAGTTTTAAACACTCCTAGGCAGATCTATCAAGGCGTGACTGAAATCAGTCAGGAACACATGTTGGTGCCAGGTCTGAACAGGGCCAATTATTGACTTTTTTAGCCAAAATGTCAAGAAATATGTTCGGATGAGTGATGGTGAGGCTTTAAAACCTAAGAACACCATACCAACTGACAAGCATGGTGGTGTTAGCATCATATTGTGGTACTGATGCATTGTACAAAGTTGATGAAATAATGGACTAGAGGACTACCTTACCTCCAAATTCTGCTACTTCACCTCAAATCAACATCTAGATGGTTGAAATTTGGACACAGCTGGGTGTTCCAATAGGTTTCTGAAAGGATAAATCAAACTAACATTGAGCTCCTAGACGGGCCTTCCCAAAACCCCAGACTCAACCTGATGGACCTTGTGGACTTTGCTTAGAAGACCGGTCTGTGCCAGGAAACCAACAACTTTTAATGAACTCTAGCAATTCTGCCAACAAGTATAATCAGACATCCATCCAGAATGATACCCAAAGCCTACTGATGTTACAAAAAGCATGTGGTCGATGTGCAACATGCTAAGGGACATTTAACCAGATATTAGTTGGGGTTTATTTATACCCCAACTGCAGGGGTTATCGTCTAGGTTCACTGTAAAAACCACCTGTTTCTGCCTTGCAGTTACATTTATAAAAATAATAAGAACTCGGATCATGAGTTGACTGTTGTCAAATGCTTTTCTGCAGTACTGGAAAAAATATGACATCATGTTCTATTTGGCTCCATCAGGAAAGCCTGCAACACATCTGACAAGATTTAAGGAGATATTTTGCTTTGGCCAGAGTATAACAGACCTAAAAATGTCCAAAGACCAGCACATTTGGTCCATCTGCTTAATTTTGGATAGCAACAGTGTCAAACAAAGAGTTGGGGCTGAGTTGGTTTCACTCTATTTTTTTCTACTGAAACAATATCCAGGGGATTTGTATTCCTGAAAAGGGAACATTTAGGACATGTAGCTGGCGTGAAGTTTCATTCTTTGGTCTCTGATAAGATTTCCTAGAACAAGAAAACACAGTATCAGGTGTAATATTCTCTCATGCTGTTTAGGAGTGTAACATTTGATACAGCTGGAACTAAAACACTGTTTATATATACACTTAGCACCATAGTCTTTAATTTGTCTTGTTAGTTTGGGTGAAGAGTAGAGTTAAATTGTTTAGTGAGATTTTCAAAACCTCTAACACATTCCAGTACAGAACAACGTTGTTTAAATGGTTGGCTTCAGCAGTTATCAAATAAGAAAAAAAAGGAACTAAGAATAGACGTTTGAACAATTTAGAGATGCTGCTACTCTGCACTGAAATAAAACCCATTTGTGCTTGTTTAGATTGTTCAAACCAGCCACTAGGGAGCACAAGCCAGTGCATCTCTCGTGTCGAACCGACAGCCAGGGAAATGCTGAGGGTTGTGTCAGGAAGGGCATCCGGCGTAAAACACTTTTGCCAAAACTAACATGCGAGTACATCCAAATGACACCATACCGGATCGGTCGAGGCCCGGGTTAACGACGACCGCCACCGGTGCTGTTGACAAACAGAGTGCCTGCAGAAATTGTGCTACTGTTAGTCGAAGAACACGAGGAGGGAAACATGCCAGGATCTTGATGAAGTGGTAGAGAGTATTCCCAGGGAAGAGAGAGTGGTGATTGGAGCAGATCTGAATGGACTTATTGGTGAAGAAAACAGAGGAGATGAGGAAGTGATAGGCAGGTTTGGTGTCAAGGAAAGGAACCAGGAAGGACAGATGGTGGTGGATTTTCCCAAGAGGATGGAAATGGGTGTAGTCAACACCTACTTCCAGAAGAGGGAGGAACACATGGTGACCAATAAGAGTGGAGGCAGGAGGACGCAGGTAGACTACATTCTGTGTAGAAGAGGTAACCTGAGGGAGATTGTGGACTGTAAGGTTGTGGCAGGGGAGAGTGTGGCCAGACAGCATCAGACGGTGGTTTGTAGGATGATTGTTGTGGTTAAGAAGAGGAAAAGAGTAAAGGCAGAGAAGAGGACCAAATGGTGGAAATGGAGAAAGGAAGAATGTTGTAAGGAGCTCAGAAATGAGCTGTTAAAGGCTCTGGGTAGTAAGAAAAGGTTTTCAGATGACTGGGCTACTTACAGCAACAGTGATTAGAGAGACTGGTAGGAAGGTACTTGGTGTGTCATCTGGACAGAGAAAAGATGATAAGGAAACCTGGTGGTGGAATAAGGAAGTGCAGGAAGCAATTTAAAGGAAGCGGTTAGCCAAGAAGAAATGGGACAGTGAGAGGATGAAGAGAGTAGACAGAAATATAGGGAGATGCAACATAGGGCAAAGAGGGAGGTAGCAAAGACAAAACAGAAAGCGTATGATGAGTTGTACAAGAGGCTGAACACTAAGGAGGGAGAAAAGGATTTGTATTGACTGGCAAGACAGAGGGACCAGGCTGGAAAGGATGTGCAGCAGGTTAGGCTTGTTAAAGATAGAAATGGTAATGTTCTAACAAGAGAGGAGAGTGTGATGGAAGATGGAAGGAGTACTTTGAGGAGCTAATGAATGAAGAGAATAAAAGAGAAAGAAGAGTAGAGGTCATATAAACTGTGGACCAGAAAGTGGAAAAGATTAGTGAGGATGAAGTTCGGAAAGCTTTGAAGAGGATGAAGAAGGGCAAAGCAGTTGGACCTGATGACATACCAGTGGAGGTATGGAAATGTCTTGGAGAGATGGAATGGAGATTTTTGACTTGATTATTCAATGGCATTTTTGAGAGTGAGAAAATGACTGAGGCATGGCGGAGAAGTGTGTTGGTGCCAATCTTTAAGAACAAGGGTGATGTACAGAGTTGTACCAACTACAGGGGAATTAAGATGATGAGCTACACAATGAAGATCTGGGAGAGAGTTGTGGCATCTAGACTTAGACAAGAGCTGACTATTTGTGAGCAGCAGTATGGTTTTATGCCAAGAAAGAGCACCACAGATGCCATCTTTTCTTTGAGGAAGCTGATGGAGAAGTATAGAAAGGGTCAGAAAAAGATTCATTGTGTCTTTGTGGATTTAGAAAAAGCATACAACAGTGTGCTGAGGGAGGAGCTGTGGTGTTGTATGAGGAAATTTGGAGTGGCAGAGAAGTATGTTAGAGTGGTACAGGACATGTATGAGGACATCAGGACAGTGGTGAGGTGCACTGTAGGAGTGACAGATACCTTCAATATGAAGGTGGGACTTCATCAAGCATCGGCTCTGAGCCCCTTCTTGTTTGCTCTGTGATGGACAGAATAACAAATGAGGTCAGGCAAGAATCCCCATGGACTATGATGTTTGCAGATGACATTGTGATCTGTGGTGGGAACAGGGCACAGGTGGAAGAGAACCTGTTCCCTGGAGAGGTGGAGGTATGCACTTGAACGACTCGCTGTGGCGACCCCTGAAAAAGGAACAGCCAAAAAAAAAAAAAAAAAAAAAGGAAGAAGTACTTCTTTAGATCATTTGTAAAGAGTGTCTACAAAATCTGGATGCAAAAGTTTTGAATTAGTGATATTATCTACAGTCTCTAATGGATGAAAATATTTTTTTTCCCCATGCAACTTTCACATCTCATTGGATAAAAAAACAAAGGTAAAATAACATGAAAATTTGAGGAACTTTATTACTATGATAAACTGCAAGGATGTTGAGATCAGTTTTGAGATTAACTGACTGTGTTTAATGTTGTTTTTTTTTTTTACCCCAAATGCATTTCATTATATAAATGGCATGTATGCTAATAACGACTGATGTAAAACATATTGATAACAGCAACAATTAGGTCTGTGTCTGTTATTCTAATTTGACATTTGGCATTATTAATGAAAAAGATTGATCTGAAAATTGACAGAATAATAAAGTTTAACCCTTATTCATGACTGAAATGTTTTTACTAATTTTCCTTCAAAACTACTTTTGTTTTAAAAAATAAGTCAAAAGGATCAAACCTTAAGTTCCTGTATGGAGTATCTGTAATAAGAGAGACTTACTATGAAAGGTATAATATTAACCATGATCAACTAAACTCAGATTGTCCTCACAATTGGGGGACTTAGTGGTTTGAATTCAGTAGGAGCAATGAACTTTCCAACCTGGTTCTGGGCATTCAACAACCTGTGGAGGAAACTGGAGGATGGCTATTTGTCAAAGTTGTGTCTTGGACTACAACTGTGTCTCTCACAATGTCTTCAAGACAATGGGGTTATGGGCCACTGACAACAGCCATGTGGTCCCAGTACATCTGAAAAGGGAGATTGGTTGCAAACAATAGATTCCATTGTTTTTGTAACAATGGGCTGATCTTTCCCCAAGTCATTGATTGGTAAAAATTCAACTCATTTGCACTTATTGATCTCATGCTGCCCCACCCACTTTGCTCCTTCTGGTTTTAATACCTTTGGAAGAGCATTTCCAGTTCAGGGCTCACACCACTGACAGATGTACAAAATTACAAAAAAAAAAAAAAAGCTGGTATCAAGCTCTTATTAAAAGTTTTTACTATAGAAACTACCAAAAATGCTCCATTTTCTTTGACAGGAGGCATTTTCAACTACAAACAGCAGCTTTACATGTTTTTTTAATGCAATATTCACAATTTTTTAAGCAGTAAAATAAAAGCTTATCCACAATGATAAGATCAGTGAAGTTTTTCATCATGAATATTAAAGGTTTTTAAAGCAAGCATTAAAGAAAGCTAATACTGCACAGAATCAATCTTGATCAGCCGTTTTAACGGAGAGTTTAGAATGTATTAATCTGTAATTTAATGTGTGTCTGTAATGATCAGTGTTATTCTGTTTTAGGTGGAAAATATCAAAACTAAATAAAGTTAAATAAAGTTAGGTATTAGCGCATTAGCTAACGGTAAAAGACTGAACCAAAACAAACCACTCACCTCCTCCATCAGCCATTGTAGTGTCCTGATAGTAAACAGTGAAGAAACTTTTCTGCTGTTTTTTGTGGACTGTTTAAATTTAAGTTTCAAGTGAAATCTTCACTGTTTCTGAACAAAAGGTGCTCCACAGCTGTTTGACAGAATCAGATAATGTTTAAAATTCTTCAAAGTGTTTTCTTTCCCGCTAATTACTGCAACATCCTTCCTCTGACAACTCATGGTTAACACTGTGGGAACAATGTCTAAACTGTAGTTTTGGCAAATTTATGAGTAACAAAGCTAATAGCTCCACAGATTATAATGGCAACACTGGAAGAACATTTCACAGTTTCATGTTGGAGATGGTGGTCTCCAACATGAGGGTCTCAAGAAGTTAACTCATCTATTTGTCTTCGAAGACCTTCAGCAGAAGGCCAGAATGCACTTTTTGATATCAAGTCTGGTTCTCCCAGTTTATTCAAAATGTTGCTAAACATGAAAATACTGTATGAACCTGAGCTCAGGTTTAACATCCTGGTGGATCAGATGCTAAAAGAAAAAAACAACTCATCCACAATCCAACATTTAGTTGAAAACATCTAGTAAAACAAAAGGAAAAAAAATGTCAAGGACTTTGAAAGACTTTCACATGAATAATACTGTAGAAATTACAGTTACTTCTTTCTACATCAACATATTTGTGTTCAATCACTCAAAAATTGTGATTACACACAGTTGGAAAATCAACTGCATGTCCTGGACATTGCCATTTTAATTGAGTTGGTAGGCACGCTGAGTAATGGGTGTCAGTTGTAGAAAAACACACATATGCATTAAACAAATCCAGCGCTGATTGTTTTCGTCATCTCTGAGAAATGACAAACGGAGATAAAAGGGTGCTGGAATTAAACGCACATGGGTGCAAACACATTTCAGAGTTTGGCATGCAAGGATTTGAGAAGACCGGTACTAAACTAGGTTTTTATTAAAACACACCAAACTGAGCAGATGTGAGGCTATCAAGTCTGTAAACTCAAAACACAGCTTGTGTCTCTTCTGAAAAAGATAGACTGAGAGAAAAAAATTAAAGGAAGCTGAAAACATAAACACACACGTGTATCAAAGAAATCAGATGCTGGCTGAAAATTTTAAACTTTAAACTTCTTGAAAGTTGCTTCTTCTTAAAGTTAAAACATGCCAACAAAGGATGAACTTTCTGAACTCCAGATTTTCTTCAACTGATCACTTTTTTTTTTTGCCAAAAAGCAAGATCATTTTTTTGTGTTTGCTTAAATGTCAGTAAAACCTATTGTACCAAAATAAACTTTTCCTATCAACTATAATCTGGACTGAAACCAACAACAGTGTAAAGTGTTGACTACTAAAAAAAAAAAAAAAAACTTGCTCAAGCTGGATGAGTATTACAAGAGAATGAAAGCTGTTTAGGTTTAAATTGACAGGCTCATAAGATAAGATGGGGAGCTGTTTACAAACCATCTGAAAAGGTTAGCCAATTACCAGATACAACTACAACTGTCATTCAGAAATCTATTAGTGTTCAGAATATGTGGTGTGGAGCACTCTCAGCTACTACCACACTAGATTTTAGGTCAGTATCTGTAGATTTAACCGAGTTATAGATGTTTTTGTGCTTAATAGGATCAATTGGCTGTGACATCTTGAACAGGCGTAAATGTATATCCAATAATTACTTTTGGCAAGTTTCATTAAAATTCATCCAGTGGTTTACACAAATGGATGCATACAGACATGGGCAAAAACATTATTGCCTGCCTTTTACCATCAGTTAATAAAAAAAAGTAGCAAGGTAATACAGTGTTACTCACTGCTGTTTTTCAGTTAAGGAACTTAGAGAATGGCTGTTTTCTACTTTACTTTTTCAAAATTTATTCCAGTGAGTTTCAGTGACCTGAGTGAGTTGTGCATCTGTGTGTGCTGCTGCTTACTCGTGCATCGTACTCCAGGACAAATGGAGGAATGTCAATCTGCTCGGGTTTG
>JAOXNZ010000188.1:24592672-24603295 GCA_028566095.1 Kryptolebias brasiliensis | reverse complement strand
CGACTTAAATAAATTTAGCTTAAAAATATATTGTTTGTATGATTATTTTTTCATTAATAAAAATAAATGAAGCAGTTCAAATTTCAATTCTTTATTAATGAATTGCTCTTACATAAGGGTTCTTTACAAAAATAAATAAGCAATTTGAAAATTTATTATTAACAAAAAGCTATTGTACATTAGAGCTTTATACAAAAATAAATTGACCTTTCCTTATGAGGAATTCCTGTCAAAGTCCTCTGGCTTGAAATGTTCACTACAGATCTTAGACGACTCTGTAGCAACAAAACCCTCCCTTCTTACTGTTACCTCCCATTGCCTCCTTAAATCTGTGTTACTGGGAAACCTTCAAAATGTGAAAAAAAAAACCCAGCAAGTGTAATGAGAGAGAGAGAGTACCAGTTCCTCCTGGTAGTATTTTGTTGATTGTCAAATAACGTTAGCTACGATGACATAATATTATAAATAGTCAAATAACCAAAATTATTGGTCAATCTTACTTGTGAAAGATAATCCCACATGATCTATTTTCAATACTGCGCCTGTTATTGCAACCGTAGGCTGAAGAAAATACAGACATAGCTTCTCGCTCTGCGTTAGAGAGAGGAGAGACCCATCCAATATGGCGGCGATACAGGATGTGCTCCAGCATGTAATGAGGCGTCTACGTATTTATGTCTGTGGTTAGCGGACCAACTAAAACCCACAATGCTTTGCTGTTAAATTGACTGAGTTAAACCATTTTGTGTTGGCTATTGTTGATTAGTTTTGGTGGTCACTGTGACTTGGATTGACTCCAAAAGTTAATCAGTTGTAGATAACCATACAATGATTTTGTTCAAATCCATTTTGACAAAGTTATAGCAATTTTTGTGTTTCCAAAGGCTGATTGGCTGTGGTAGCCATCTTGAATTGGGTTGACTTCAAAAGTTAATCAGTTGTTTAACCTCCTGAGACCCAAGTTTTTGTGTTGTGTGCATTTTTTCGATGTAGTGCCTCATATGAGGACGCAGGGTCTCAGGAGGAGTCAACTAAATGATTACTTTCTAAATGTTTCATTAAATTCTACCGTGTAATTCATGAGATATTAGTCATTTGATTAACTTAGGTAAGATTCAGTGCTGGTGGCACAGCGACGCAGTTGTTAGAGCTGTCGCCTCCCAGCAAGAAGGTTACAGGATCACATCCCGGCCTGGGGCCTTTCTGGGTGGAGTTTGCATGTTCTCCCTGTGCACACGTGGGTTTACTCTGGGTACTCCGGTTTCCTCCCACAGACCAAAAACATGCATGTTAGTTAATTGATAACTCTTAAATTGTCCCTAGGTGTGAGTGTAAATGGTTGTTTGACTCTATGTGGCCCTGCGATGAACTTGCGACCTGTCCAGGGTGTCCCCCACCTCTCACACAGTGACTGTTGGAGATAGGCACCGGCTGCCCGCGATTCGGAATGGAGAAGCGGGTAAAGAAAATGGATGGATGGAAGATTCAGTGCTCTCTTTCCTCCATACATGCTAGCTTATGAAGAATTTGTTGTGAAATATCTTAACCTTTCTTTAATCAGATCAGAGGGTTTTGCTCCTCATGGTCCTAGAGTCATTCAGAACTTTTATAACCTCCTGAAAAAGCATTAAGGCTACTGCCTGATTTCAAGTCCAAAACCTTTTGGATCTTTAAAAGATGTCAGTACTTGTATTTATATTTTGGGATCAACTTGACTGACCAGTCAACTGACTCACTCCAACAGGTGACGGCAATCCACTTGCTTGTCAGCAGTCCAGCAAAAAAAAGGAAAGGTTTGAGTAGTTTCTCACTGAGAGTTTGACTCAGTTTGTGTGTTTGGCTGCAGAAGGAACTGGAGGACTCTCACGGACTGGTCCACGTGACTAAATTTACCTTATTTATTCACTGTCCAATGTGAGTGAACAATAAAATCTCTTTAAAATCACTTTGTCGATCCCCAGGTGTCTCAAAACCTTATTGGTGGAGCTGAGAAATGAGTAACCTCCCCTCCCCCCCATATGCCTATTGGAGTATAACTGAAAAAACAAAAAAAAAGCAGAATATGGAGTGTGAAATATAGTCTATAATAGAAAGTACTGTATGAGTGTAGTAAATGGGTGGAACAGAAATACTGTAAAGCACTTTGCTGAGCCTGGAGAGGTTAAAAAGGTGCTACATGTACATAAGTGTGAACTATTTACATAGACCAAGTGTGTTGTTAACTTTAGGCGAAGGTAGAAGCTGAAGCACCAAAGTTCAATTAAGATGGTCATAACAGAGTCTTTGAAACATATTAAAAGTTTATATTTTAGTAATCTATTTTTGATAAATATTACACTAAATAGATTATTGTTGAAGGGTCTGTTTCCTTTCCTTCTCTCTGATATTTTAGGAGTATGCAATACAGGAAAACATGAAAAACTTGAAAGGGTCGCAAAACTTTTTGTGAAACAGAGTGGGATACATCAGACTAATTAAAAAACCTTTACATGAAACAAAAAACACAAACATAGCAGGTGCACACACACATAGAAAAACACCGGGTGATTGATCAGTTATGGCTCGGATCTACTGTGACCCTTTAGGAAGAAGAAGGATCTTCTTTAAGTTGTTCCCTTTAGGGGTCACCACATCATATCATCTGACTCCATCTCACCCTATCCCAACATCCTCCTTTGTCACACCAACTGTCTTTATATCCTCTGTCACTACATCTATGAACCTTCTCTGTAATCTTCCTTTTTTCCCCCCTCCCTGGCCGCTCCACATTCATCATCCTTTGTTCAGTATATCCATTGTCCCTCCATTGCACGTCTAAACTATTCCAGCCTCGCCTCTCTAACTTTGACTCCAAACCACTCAACCTGACGTGTTTCTCCAATTTACTTCTAATTCTGCTCATTTTGACTCCTCCCTCCCAATGAAAATCTCAACATTTTAATTTCTGCCACCTTCAGCTCCACCTTCCATTTTTTTGTTTGTGCTATCTTGTAAACCTTTTCTTTTACTCTTGCTGCTCTCTTTCTGTCCCAAATCATCCTTGACACTCGTCTTGATCCACTCCACCCTGCCTGGACTCTCTCCTTCGCCTCTCTTGTGCACTGCCTGTTGCTTTGGAGGATGATGACGAAGTGCTGTGTTTCTATCATCAAACTTTTCTCTGCTGTGTCTTTATGCAACATTTAATATGTAATATTTAAAAATTTGTTCAAACTGGGGTGACATGGTGGCGCAGTGGTTAGAGTTGTTGCCTCACAGCAATAGGTCATAAGTTTGCCACCCAACCTTTCAGTGTGGAATTTGCATATTCTCCCCGTGCATGTGGGATTTTCTCCAGGTACTCTGGTTTTCTCTCACAGATCAAAAACATACATGTTAGGTTAATTGGTATCTCTAAATTGTTCCTAGGTGTGAGTGTGTGATGACCCTGTCAGGTGACTGACTGAGCTGCTGCAGGGACGGCTCCGTTGAGTGGAGTGCAGCAGGTAATCATTGAGAACACCTGAGTTGCTGGTTCAGCCCTGTATAAAAGAGGAAGGTGCTGTGTTGCATGGGGGGGGGGCGGGGAGGCCCATTGGGCCTAGCCCCTTTCCTTGCTTGTCTTCCTTGGGTTGTGGTTTGTCTTAGTTGTGTTGGTTTGTTGTCTTGATTTAGTTTGGTTTAGCACGGTCTGGTTTGGTTAATTTAACCCCTCTTTTGACAGGTTTGATCTTCTCTGTTTTTCCATCAAACTGTTTTTTAAATAAACATTTATAAATCATGTCCTGGTGTCCTTTTCCCTCTTTTTTTGTCACAACCCCAGAGCCAGGTTGTGACAGTGAGAGTGTGAATGGTTGTTTGTCTCGCTTGTCTTAATGTCTCCCTGTGATGGACTTGCCACCTGCCAGGGTGTAAATAAAACAACCAAAGAAATTATGAATTAAAAATAATTTACATTACTAAAACACTACAAAGGTAATTAGGACAAGCATAACTTGCCAACAGTTCACAAATATAACAGCTGGACTTTGGTGCAGCTTGAAATCAATCAGTCCTCTACAGAACATAGCTCCACATCTGGTGTAAACCAAAGGGGTGGAGGTGTTTCATGCAGCAGGTGATAGTATCCAAACTTTACTAAAGAATGAAAGTAGGAAGGCAGAAGTGGGGAGAAGGAAATAGCACAGGACATATTAGAACAGAAGGGAGAAACAAGAAAAAAAAAGAAAAATGAAAGAAGATGATGGAGTAAAATGAAATAATAAGTGGAATGGAAAGAAGCAAAAGGAAAAAAAAACAAGTGGAAAGTAAGAGTAATTAAAGTGGGAAGCAGGAAAGAGAAGAGTGGATAAGACTAATGGGTCATAAAAAAACCAGGAAAGTAAAGAAGGTGAAGTTTTGGAGCTCAGGAAAATAAAAAGGTGATGAGAGAACATACAACTCTGGGTTAAAAAAAACTGTTTCTCAATCTTTTTATAAAAATCTAATGCCACAGTTAGTTTCCTTTCTTTCCAAACATTTTCCAGAGTAATGAAATACTGAAATCAATAATATCTAGGTTTGTGTATGCATATTTATATGTGTGTGAGCAGACAGGCAGCTGCTGTGGTGAGAGAGGCATATCTGCTTTAGTTTTTAGCAGCTGGTTCCTGCAGTTGGCCTTTTGCTCACATAAAAGGGCAGCAGACACAGTGTGTGTACATGTGTTTGTGTGTAAGACATGAAAGAGAAAAGCTGCAACAGACATCACCAGGAAATATTCAGTGCCTCATTAATCACTGCTACACCATGCATGCCTTTTAACACAACACTTTGTCTATGAGTGTGTGTGTGTTGGTTGGCGGGGAGGTCATGTCTATTTTCAAGACCACTGTCGCTCGTTATATTTATAAACATTCTGTCATGTGTTGTATGTAAAATCTAAGCAACTACAAACTTTTTTTAATCAATTTCTTTTTTCATATTTCAGTTTGTTTAGCACAGCATGTCACTTCAGTGCCATGTCACGTGATTCACAGCGCAGCGGCGTGTACGTGGATCAGAGAAATAAAAGAAGAGGGAAAAAGAAGTGTCTTTGCACAAGTCATTGTTTACTATTTATTTTAAATTGGCCTATCTTTAATCAGGATTGATGGTTTTGATAGGATTTTTGTCCAGCCATATTTCTTAATTCAAAACACAAAAGCAAAACTTTATGACTTATGCTGCGCTTTGCTTTTTCTGGTTTTCCTTCCTTTGTATAGGCTGTTCTGGTTCAGCAACTGTGTCACTGACAGATGTTTGTGCAGGTTCTCAGTCGTCCAGGACATGGCAAATCCTAAAAGTTAAAAATGTTTAAAAAAGGCAACTGGACATCTTTAATAGTTGTTTGAATACATTTTGCTTCTCATATTGAGGAGTTTTCTCAGTTCAGACTGAAGTTAGTTGGGTTGCAAAGCTTAAACCTGCATGGGATTGTACATCATTGACAGATGTACAAAATTGGGAAGAAAAATTAACCAAATTTCAGCTCCTCTGTCAACATCTATTATTAATCAGTTTCTTGGAGGATTACTTATAAAAATGACTTGATGACATATGAAGTCAAGTCAAGTCAAATTTATTTATATAGCACTTTTCAGCAACAAGGCGGTTCAAAGTAAAAACACAAAAATACAGAGTCATCATAAAAACAAATAGATTAGAAGCCTGGAGATCACTAATTCTGGGCCTAGCTAATTCAGCGAAAGTTTCAGCTAATTCAACTATGCTAATGCTAATTCAGCTATAGTTTCTGCTAATTCAACAATGCTAATGCTAATTCAGCTATAGTTTCAGCTAATTCAATTTTAGTAATGCTTCTTTAGCTATAGTTTTAACTAATTCATCTATGCTAATGCTAATTTAGCTATAGTTTTAGCCAATTCAACTATGCTAATCCTAATTCAGCTATAGTTTCAGTTTATTTACCTATGCTAATTCTAATTCAGGAATACTTTTAGCAAATTCA
This sequence comes from Kryptolebias brasiliensis, assembly GCA_028566095.1. NCBI lineage: Eukaryota > Metazoa > Chordata > Actinopteri > Cyprinodontiformes > Rivulidae > Kryptolebias > Kryptolebias brasiliensis. The sequence continues at coordinate 24,597,327 of JAOXNZ010000188.1, read as the reverse complement.
GCTATGCTTATTCTAATTCAGCTATGGTTTTAGTTCATTCAAATATGCTAATTCTAATTCAGCTACAGTTTCAGCTAATTCAACTATGCTAATGCTAATTCAGCTATAGTTTTAGCCAATTTACATATGCTAATGCTGATTGAGCTATAGTTTTAGCTATTCAATCTATGCTAATGCTAATTCAGCTATAGTTTCAGCTATTTTACCTTTGCTAATGCTAATTCAGCTAAAGTTTCATCTATTTTAACTATGATAATGCTAATTCTATAGTTGTAGTTTCAACTTTTTCAACTATGCTAATGCTAAAAATGCTAAATGCTACATGCCACACATAATTTAAAGCTGTCTTGATCAGAAAAGTTTTAACAGTAAGTTTGAAACTTACTGATTTGTAATGGCCCTGTGATGGACTTGTGACTTGTCTAGGGTGTCCCCCACCTCTCGCACAGTGACTCCTGGAGACAGGGAACAGCTCCCCAAGACTTGAAAAGAAAAAGAGGTTAAAGAAATTGAATGGATGGATGATTTGTAATGTGCAGTTGTAAAAATAGTTTAGTTCTATTGTGTTTTAGGCATCAAGTATTTTAACCAAATAAAGTGCCCCAGGTGTTAGTGAGCTAGATAACATTAAACCTAATACAAACCAAAACAAACCAGACCCAACTGTTTTTTGCTCCAAAACGTATAGTATTATCCTGATGGCAAACTCACAGCGGAAAGACCTTTCAGAAAAAGTCTGTCATACTGCTAGTTTCTATCAATAAAAATAAACTGAATAAACATTAAAACAATCTGCCTTTTTGGTAAACTGTTTAAGTGTAAAGTTTTTTGTAAAATCTATGGTGTTTCTTTGTTCCTCTGTGGCTGTAAACAGAATTCCAAAGCTATTTTCAAAGTTCAAAGTATTACATGATTTACAACACTTAGCATGCTGTACTACTTGTGGTTAATGTTTTGGGAACAATGTCTGAACTGTATTTTTTGCAAATTTATGAGTGACAAAGCTAACAGCTCCATAGAAAATAATTATATTTACACTAACACCAACAAAACCATCAACTTCTGCAATACAGAAATGGTTTAAGCAAAGAATAAGGTCAACAGAAGGGTTCAAAATACTACAGCATCCAAGTCAAAATGAGAACAGTTTTCTGTATCTTCAGCATTTATTTATTTTTGTCTTTGGACAATAAACATTTTTTAATATATTTTGCTGATGGAGCATATTTTTGAAACACAGGGAGCCTAAATAGAGTGAATGTGCTACCTTAACAGAGGTTAGTGGACAGTCTTATAGATAAGTTTGGCACCATGACTGAACAGTTGTTAGGGATATTTGGTTGACTCCAACAACACCTGAAAGTACATATTGCAGCAGTTGTGTTAAGAGAACTGAAAACCTTCAGCTTAAGTTATCTATGGAGTCCTGCTGATAGAACACCACATCCCTTCACTTCCTTTGCCCTAAAAAGTTATCATCACCTCACTGCTGTTAGCAGCTAGACAAAATAACCTATAGGCCCAATCAAAACAGTGAGTCCTTTGGTCATGACCTGTGCAGTAAAAGAACGACAGGGGTTGTAATTTTCCTGAAAGCAGAAATCCCACATTGTTTTTCTCTTTGCTGCATGTTTCCGCCTCTGTGACTCCTCAACGCCGCAGACCCTCTGGCAGATTTGAAGGCTCAAAACATTAATCACGTGTTTTTTAACGACACGGCTGAGGCAGGGTTGAGCTAGCAGCAGAGCAGGGGACCCTACGTGGGCACACTGGTGACCCCACCATTTCCTAAACAGCATCTCTGTACCTCAGTAAATTCATAGCAGGACTTTGTCAGGGTCAGATTTTACCTTCTTCTCAGTTCCGTTCTAATGTCATCATCACTAATAAAAGATGTCTTCAATAAAAACAACAAACTGAAAATGAGACTTTCAGGAGGTGCATGTGTGAGAGGTTTATGCTTTACACTGTAGATCACACTTCATTTTTCTCAATTATAAGCAATTTCTTTTTGGAGGAAACCTTTTTGTATTTTATATGTATATTTTTATGTATTCTATTGGTAAAAGAACTCAGGTAATCAATTTAAGTCCTAATATTAAACCAAAACAACAAATACAAGCACTTTTTATTGCACTTTTTATGATACATACAATATTTTTTACATGAAAAAGGGTTTATGACTATTACTCATTAGCTTCAGCAGTATATAAATAAAGGAAAAGGGCATCCTATGATAGTAAGAACATAATAAACTCAGTTATGAGTGGATTTCACACACAGTAAAGTACAGCAGCTCATGAGCAAACTGCTGGGTGACTGGTTCCAAATTCATGCTTCTTAACCCGTCAAATTGTTTTCTCCTTCTTGCTAATATTTCTGTTTTCCTTGATTTTTCTTAACTTACCTTTGCTCTCTCTTTGGAGTATACAGTTTTTCAAGCAACCATCGTTTATTATCTCTGTAAACTGAGCAAGCAATTCATTAATTAAAGGTCTAGAATTCCTTAAAGCAAGGCTTATTGCCTGCTGTCTTTCATGCAAAACTTTCAAAGATTGTCTTATCTCAAAAATTATGGAGCTTTAGCCTTTTTGGTCAAATCTTGAAAATGTTATGTACAATTGTACGCAAAATCCAGTGATCTGTTAGCAGTTTTAGCTGTTTTTTTCTGCAAATTAGCAGAATTTGTGTTGTGGATGACTCTCAGCTATTACCACACCACATTTGACCTCAAATCAGGCTTAACTGCATTAGAAGCATTGTATCCAAAGTTGATTAGCTGTGGTAGTGTATTGAATTTGGTTAACTCCAAAAGTTATTTAGTACATTCAATAATTACTTTTTGAGAGTTAATGAAAAAATCTATCTATTTTAAGAAATGGACACAATTGTCCTGTCATGAACTTTAAAATTGAACCTGCTAATTGAGGCCTGTGGGGTCTGAGATGGAGCTGTTGGCATTTTTATAATTTCTCTGAGCATTGCACGGTCTGAATTTGGGGTGAATTTGCTGTGATGTCTACTCCTGCAAATATTGGAAATTGTTTTTTCTAAGGTCAATGCAGATGTCTTTCCACCTTGTACTTAGAAGGTACAAAACCCTTTGTGAGACTGCTTTTTATTGACTTTTAATCTGCTTTTAATTTTATTCAACCTCACATTTTAGCTGAGAAATTACAGTGTTGTGGAGTTAGTTTCTCACACAGATTTTGTTTTTGTTCAAGAAAAATGACATGGTGGAATTTGTTGTGTTTTTATACACTTGAGATTAGATTTGAATAATTTCAGAACCATGCTTAATTAAGCTGGTGTAGATTCTCAGTCATCCAGGACATGGTAAATCCAAAAAAGCCTCTTTGGCTTTTTTTTTGGGATTTTTCATGCTTAATTAAGCTTTTACTTGCAATATACTTGTTTAGCAAATTTTGTATTTGACAAGGTATATCAAAAATGAAAATGTTAAGTCCTGCTTTATTCTAAGTGTTCAACATGTTTTTCATAAATTGTATATAAAAGTGTCACTCTGGGTTTGATCAGTCCCACATGAATAAATTAACATATTAAACTGACTATAGGAAACGATTTTTGACTGTTTTCTAATTGATTGTTAATGTTGCTACATTATAAGCTGGAATCTTGATAAAACTAAGTCTTATAGTAATACTCAGTTTTATTAGTATGATGCTGTGGAGCAATTTAAGAACAAGTGCTGGGACTGAAATACAAAAAACAAACATACGAAAAAACTTTTGTCACTATCCTTAGTTTCCATCTCAAGGAATGATCCCATGCTGACAGAGAAAATAAAACAAAAATATTTTATTTCCAAGACTTTTTAAAAAAGGAGTGATCAGATCCGGTAATATAAGAAGACTGCATTTAAAGAACAAGAAGACCAAAACAATAGTCTTAAACATTTAGAGCTAAAACATACTATTACAGATTATATTAAAATAATTAGGGTTTTTGTTTTTAAATATCTCAATATCTTCTTCATTCAAGACTTGACAATAAAGGAGCTTTTTGTTGTGTGTCAAACTTTTTAACATTTCCCTCTTGTTCCAGTCTCCAGAGGTTTGCAGACTAGACCTTGTCTATATGTCAGAAAAAGAAAGCTGTCTGACTCTGTGGACACACAGAGCAGTATATCTCTGACCCACTGGGCCACAACTGCACCACCTCTCTGATGTGCTCCGGAGACACTGGTTGACAAATGGACAGAAAATGCAGAGCCCCCCTCAAGAGGGTCATTAGACTTGAGACAAAACATTTTACTAACAACTCTGTGCTCGTTTCAGTCTCTCTGGGGTAGAAGACTGGTAGATTTACCTCTTTGGCTGTTGCACAGAAAACAAATGATTTAGATTTAAAGACTAATGAATGTGCTCAATTCATTAATTTAAAGTAATGTGGCTGTTTATTTTGTTGGGAACATATAATCGCTGATATTTTCACAAATAACAAAACTGCAAGCTTTCAATACTTTATTGAAAGCTAATACTAATATTTTTGGAGTGAAGCGCACACCACTGTATTACACAGTGAACATAAAAAATGACAAAAAGCTAAAAAAAAGTTTAATCCCCTGGTGGACCCTAGTGAGGGTAAAGAGCTGCTCCTGTGTTCCACGGCCGGGTGAGAACCTGCAACGTTCC
>JAOXNZ010000188.1:24542183-24553238 GCA_028566095.1 Kryptolebias brasiliensis | reverse complement strand
CAAAAAGCAGAGACGCAATCCTAAGGCCACCAAAACGGATCCCCTCAACACCTTGGCTGCGCCTAGAAATTCTGTCCGTAAATGTTATGAACAGAATTGGTGACAAAGGGCAACCTTGGTGGAGTCCAACTCTCACTGGAAACGAGCCCGACTTACTGCCGGCAATATACAAAACAGTTGCTGGGAAAATAAGCATAGGTCAGAGGTCATAAAAAAACAAGTCTCTTTATGCTACCCATAAGTTAAGAGTCCAGGTTTAGACATGCAAAAAGGAAAGACAGAAACTAAAACACCTTTATTATTTAATAGGAAATCTGAACTCATAAAGATAGACTTTCTAAGACTAGTTCAAAAGAAATCAACAACAAACTAAAAGGTCCTAGAAAAAAATGACTGAAAGGTGCAGAATGATGATCTGGTAAAGATAAAAAAAAATCAAAAACTTCAGAAATAGTAGCAATCTGTGAACTTAAACCAGGAGAGAAACAAGGGCAGAAAGCAACAATCAACAACATCTATAGAAAAGAGAGTTTCAAAAGAAAAGAAAACAAACTAATAAATGAGCTTTTCAAGAGCACCTGAGCATAAGTTAACTGAAACCAATTTACCCCTAAACTCCCCTAACAACAAAACCCCAAAGATTGTGACCAATCTGAAGACAGGTGCAATGAAAACCATGAATATTGTCAAGCAGATCCACATATCAGACACACCATCTGCTGATATATGTTGCACCTTATGCCAGAGCACACACTGACAGACTGAGCTATCCTGGTGAGAAGTTAATATGTACAGTGAGGAATTTCCATGATGTGACGATATCTAGAACATGCAATGGCTACCATCAGCATGCTGGGGTTTTGCTCCTCCATCCTGCATTACAATTTCCACTGGCCTTTAATGTGAAAAGCCCTCACTGGTGTAATTTGCCCTTTCCTGAAACCGAGGAGTGACTCACTGTTGGGAAAGGTTGCGCTGACCCTGTGAACGACCTCAACAGCAGCGTATTAAAATGCAACCGAACAGAACAGGGTAATATAAACTTTATTACAACCGCAAGTGATGCCCTCCAAGAATTTGCCAAGTCCCGATAGTTAATCTTTCAACAGCTGAAATACAATACACTAATACAAATAGAACAGATTTATTATTTTATTAATATTACAAGAAGTAAACAGTGACCTAAAATGTTAAACTTTTATGGAGTCTCACTTTCTAAAAAAAGTAAAAGCTTGAGTCAAAAATGTTTATGAGCTTTGTTACTGCAGCAGGATTATTTTGTATTTAAACATACATACTGTATATATATTTGACAAAAAGCCACATAAACTGCAAAATGTTTTTCTATGTCTGAACCTAGATTCCTATTTCTATAGGTGTATATATTTATATTTTTGCTAAATGCCTTTTTGTATTGTGCATACCTATGTGCTGTACCTTGTGGTCTATCTATATCACCATCTGGCTGAACAGGTGAAACCTTACCCCAAAGCATTTTGGAAACATATCTGTATAAATCAGTTTAGATATAATTACAGACAAAGCTATTCATCAGTCAGTAGAGGCTCATATCATGCCTTCTAAAATGATTATCACAGCAAGCTGTTTTCACTGATCGAGTGATCAAATCATGAACCATTTTGGTCATTTTCTCCCTTAGGTGCCACAGCTTCCAGGGCACCTTTGAAATGATGAGCTAAGGTTAATTCATTGTTGGGTAGGCAATTATTTTTGTTAACAGGTAATGCATGTAGGACACTGTGTGTCATCATTGCTATGAATGTATGCTGCAATATCTGATACCTAAAGAGGTAGTGTTATGACGTTATTTTCTTACAGCCACATATCTCAACACGCCACAGAAATGCTGCAGATATGCAAAATGTGAGACAGGGTATTAGCCTCTGTAAGCCTATATGTTTATCTTTTTTATTTTTAACCTGTTCTTTCTTTGTTTAATACATTAGGATTTTCTTCCTTTTCTGTCACACAAAAAACATTTTCAAAACAAAGGCATAGTGCAAGGTTATCTCAGACGTGTGCACACAAGTAGTTGGCAAAAACCAGAGTCTAACCTTAATTTTTTGGCAGAACTAAACGCCAAAGTAGAAATGGCAAGGCATGTAACTTTGAAATGTCAGTTATTTTCAGTATTTTGTGAAGATCCGAATAAGATTGTGTATTCATACTGGAGAAAGAAGTGTTTTTGATCTCGAGAGTCTTCAAGAAACAAGGTCACACCTGTTTTCTCAAAATGCAAAACTGATTTCTTGTCATATGACCTTTCTCTCATAACTACACAAAGAACATACATATTTGTATATACCTCTGAGGAATTATTTGCATGTAAATCTCCATATATGTATATTTCGGATTTGACTTATCGAAATTGCTTTTATACATCTGTCTCATTTCCATAAACCATACGTCTTAAGGATTGCAACAGTTCAGGGTCATTGTTTTTATTTATTTATTTAGGAGTCTTTTTCTGGCCAGCCCAATAACCACCTCTAATTCACAGACAAGAATTTGTGTTTTTGAAAATTTAGATTTATTCTGCTTATAGAAATAAAAGCTTAAATATGATAATGATTTGTACAAGATTTTTGCCCCGAAGAGCAAAACCTATACACCACTGCAGCAATGATAATCATCAAAGAGTTATAAAGTGAAAATAAAACAGTAACTAACAGTTCCATGATTTTTCCAAATCACCATAGGTAGATTATTAATTTATTATCTGATCATCATAAAACTGCTGTTCCAGCTCCAGGGTGCTGATGTGCTGAACTTGTGTGACATGAGGACTCAGGGAAAGTGCTGATTAATTAGAAGCCAGCTAATTGGTGGTTGTCTGGAATAAACATAACGACCTGCTGACACACATTATGAGCAGTGTAAGTGATCGGTTTGTGGCACTGAGACAGGAGGGTGAGGGGGGAGAGGAGAGAAGAGTGAAAGGAGTCATGTATAAAATTACATCTTTTACACAGATGACTAGTTTAATAGAACTAACATGCACATAACCTACCATAGATTGATACGTTGTGTCCTCAGATCTGAAGGGTCCTGAAGTTTGATTTTGAACTTACATAAATCTGAAGCATTGACTCAGTCAGTCAGATTAGATGTTTTGTATATTGCTGAGATGTATCCAGGAAACACAAACAGGTTTCAGGTTTGACTTCAGCTTTAGTATCTATGTTAAACCAACTTGATTTGTCAGTTTGTTGAGAAAACCTATAGTTTTAGTTTTGACCTCAACCAATTTTTCTTCCACCAAATCCAAATGCCTCCGTTACCTAATAGGGAGTCCACTGTATATTTAATATATGCCTGAAGACCTCGGCAGGACCTTGAAAAGATCATCCACTTTCTGACAAATGTTTTGTGTTATAGCGGGGTCATCATCCAGTGTGAAGGATGCCTAGGAACATACAAATAATAATAATTTTAAAAATCAAAATTAAATGAAAAGCTGAAAGACACTGACAAACCTTCATAAGATTATTACCCAGTTTTTATAATTTTCTGTGATCTGTTAAGCATTTTAGTTTCAATAATGTATTACTTAAAACTTTTTTATGTATATTTTCATGACTATCTTTTTTTTATTGTGCATTGTCTGTCCAAAAAAAAAAAGTGACAAAACAGTCATGAAATTTGGTAACGTCAAATCTAAAATCTGGTTTCAAAATCCTAAGACCCAATACTCAGAAACCAGAATTCAAAATTTAGAATCTAAAACCCAACAGGTAAGCAATAAATTTCAAACAAAAGTGGGGTGGCAAAAGTAGAACAGAAAATCCCAAACATCCAAAGCCAGTGAGAGTAAGACAAAGTCCATGATCAGAAACCTGAGTGAGCAGTTTCAAACTGTGATAACCTTTAAATCACAGTTGAGTTTGTATTAAACAAATTTTTACACAGAATCTTATGGTTATTTGCAAGCACAAACAACAGCAGCTAGCTGTAGCACTACTGGTGCTGATTGGTGCCCCTTCCGGCAGGAATATGAGAATATGTCTGCCTGTATAATTGAATATTAAGAAACTAACAGTGGGGTACATGTTTATAAAATAGTGTTCACATGAATCACTATGATTTTTTTGATTTTGGATTTGTTTTAGGACAACAGCAGTCTACTTTGTTCTTGACCCTACTAGTACCAGCCATTGACTTGTTCATCTAGTGAGAATTTCATTTTAGAATATTAATTTAAGTATGTCCATTTTTTCTTGGTTAGTCGGTGAGGTGATAACAGTTGTGTTGGTGAGGGTAAAAATGGGGTTGTTTAGCACACTAAAGCATGTGCTTGTTCACACAATGACACAACACAGTTCACAGTGTTCTGCAGAGGTGTATTGCCAACCATCATCAACAGTAATCAACTTTCCAAGTGAAGCTGGAGCACTGGGATCAGCCTATCATTACACAAGGACACTACTGTGCATATGATGGCAGCCAAATTTAAATTAGCTTTGTTTTTGGCTTTTTATGGGTGCAGTCTTTGACTTTTTTGAGTGTTCTATACACACCAGTGATTGGCTATAAGTGCAATATAAACATGATTTTGACATTGATTAAAAAAGAAATTGTAAATCATACATCATGATCATGGCAGCAGATTAAAAAAAGCTTTTATAATGATGCATTTTGCAATACAATGCCAAATAGCCATTTTGCAGTTTTTAATGATGAAGTTGTTTTACAGTATTGCTTTAGTTTTGAACATGAGAATCAAATTTACCAGACATAGCAGGAAAAAAGACAAAACAAAAATTGAAGGACCTTTCTAAAATCATAAAGGAAGGTGGTATGAGCACGCTTTTACCCAGTAAAACCTCCCTTGGCCCAGTGGTGGTAAAGCAAATCTGGCTACCACACTCTCTCACTCCCTTTCTCTTATCATCTTTCCCTAGTACTGAAACTTTAAACCTGCAGCTCAGCCATGAGGTGATTAAAACAGATCTGAGCCAAGCAAGTGAAATTCAGCCTGCAGGAATGTTCCACTTGACCATCCAGAGCATACCAAGTGAGAGCGAGAAGTGGCGTTTCGGAGGAGGTTTAGGTTTCACTGGACCTTCTAATGTTGTAGCAGTCAACAAAACATTTAGGCTAATAAAAAATTAGATGGGTGCCATGGTTGGCCAAAATAGTTGTGGGAACTGCTGTTGTAAAATAATGGTTGCCCAATGTCTTTAAAGCATATTTGTACATATCTTTAAATTTAGCCATATCTTAAAACAAATTATGCAAAGAGTAAAGGTTAAAGTATTCCACTGTAACAGTATATACCTTTAAAACACTAATTTGCCTTCACTTTTCACAACCCCTTCTTCATAAACAGACACAACCTAGATGGCTGCATATGGTGCGTAAAAATAGTTATCAACCCTGCAACAGACTTTTTTTTTTTTGCTTGTTAGGGATGAATGACTAATGCATTGGAAAATAGTAAACTAGACATTCCAATACTTGTTGAGATAATACAATATTATTCATGAATAAATATTATGCTAATTCCACTCAACCTCCAGGTTTATTTATGGTTCCTAGAATTTCTAAAAGTAAAATGGAAGGCCGAGCTTTCAGTTATCAGGCTCCTCACTTGTAGAACCAGCTTTAAGACCAGCTTAAGATTTTCTTTTTGATAAATTCTGTGGTTAGAGTTGACTTGGCTTATGATGACCTATCCCTTTGTTATACTTCTATACTCTCTCTAAACTCCATGTTTGTCTTTGCAGTTATTGCTGCTATTAACCTGTGTTCTCTTTTCATAGAAACTACATCATTGGGGTGACTGTGGATCAGTGGTTACAGCAGTTGCTCTCCAATGTTTTTTACTTTTCTATAGAGCCTTTTTGTTGTGAATTTGCACTATATAGATAAACTGAATTAAACCAAGTAGGAAATACCCGGCAAAAGCAGTCAATGTGAAACTCTCCTGAAAATGAATATCCAATATTTTATTTGGTAAAGGGCATATCTGGTGCAAGTAAGTTAAAAAAAGAGTCAACATGTTGCAGACCAGGCACAGTGGTTAGAGCTGTTGCCTCCCACCGAGAAAGTCGCAGGTTTGCTTTTTTGGGTGGAGTTTGCATATTCTCCCCTTGCATGCGTGGGTTTACTCCGGTTTCCTCCCACAGACCAAAAACATGCATGTTAGGTTAATTGGTAACTCTAATTTGTCCCTAGGTGAGAGTGTGAATGTTTGTTTGTCTTTATGTGTCCCTGTGATGGACCCTGCCTCTCGCACAGTGACTGCTGGAGGTATGCACCAGCTCTCCATGACCTGGAAAGGAGAAGAAAATGGATGGATGGATGTTGTAGACCTGAGCAGGTGATCAAATTTACATCGGCAGACTCTTGCAGAAAAGTATGAATTAGTCTTTCACAGACCCCAAAGCACTCAGTTAGCACAGTCCTCCACCTCAGCCAGAAAAAGTGAGACCCAACTGCAATTCCAAATATGCTTATTTAGATTTAAATTGCTGAGCTATAACTTTGTTAATGCTTTTAGAATCAATAAATTTAGCCTCACTCTTTGTACAGAATCTTGCTGAAAGAAATTAAAAATTATAGCAATAAAAACACGTGTTGGTGTGCTTGATGATAGACATATCAGTTAGTTATCTTTGACTTTCACCTTCAGTCTGATGTTGCCTCTACTTTACCAAAACCAAGTTGCTGCAATTCAGTCAGCATCTTACTTTCACTGTTGCATTAAAGAAATGTCCCTAAACTGTCTCAACTCATCATCTGTCATTATTGGGAACAAAACCTAAGCACCTGCTGCTGCACACAGAACAAACTGACACACACTGACAGACACTCACCTTCATTCAGGGGTCACTGTCACATTCTTTAGACAAAGACAGATTGCCTGTTGCACAGGTGTTCTTCTCACTCACCCCTTCCTGCATTCACAAACACCCACACCCACACAAATGCCATTACATACATTAGTGTTCTTTTGGCCTACACTCTGGACATTAATCATTCCAGTCCAGAGGAAACATACAGGTGAAACTAAAGGAATACTCCTGAAATGAGACCATGCAGCTTTCCAGTTTACTTTCTCACCAGAAATTATCTGTGGTCAGTTTAGATGTATGCCTATTTCTAACAATTTGAACGCCATGGACAAACAACCAAAAAGAAAAGAATAATAAGCATCTATTATTGTTCTTAAACCTCTAGTGCAGTATAAATCTATCAAATTGGTTTCAAAATATTTGCCCAATAGTATTTAAAATATAAACTTATATTTAATGAAACACTTTCTACTTTATGTTGTCAACCTGACTAAAAAAGAACAAAGAAAAAGAAAATGAAAAAAACAACAATTGGTAGTCAAGAATTAGATTTGGACAGTATGGTAATGTTACATGATTATTTTTTAACAAATGTGCCAGTGCATTGACCAACATTTATTACTATTTATCAGTCACTGTTCTTTTGTTTTTGTCACAATTTTTGAATTGCTGCTACTTCTGCAGCTTTGGAAAAACCCAAGCAAAAAATACATCTAAATGTATCAAGAATAGTGGGCTTAGAATTTGTGTAGCAGTACATGCACAAGATTTTGGTGAAACAAATGAAAAACCTTAGCCCTATTTGGAGCTCAATAGCTCAGGTGTACTTCACAGCCAAAGTTTAAATGGGTCATGGAAAGTTGGACTTTATATGACTGAACTAGTATTTTTATGTTTATAAATTTTTCATCCAAGTACAGTTGTCAGGTTTTATGATTTTTGGAGATTTTACCTTAAAATGTTCCTCTAAGTTTGATAAGTCATACAGAGAAAATTACATTTCAGTCATTTTCTCCATACGTTTTGACAAAATAACTGTTTGTCTGAGGCTTACTTTTTAGTATTTGTGTTTGTCTGTCTGCCTATCTTATTAAGAGTGTTGTCAGGGAGTGAGTGACTTGAGTGTGCTGGTACCATGGTGACCCTAATGAGTCACTTGCAGCAGCTTTAACATTTTTGTTACATGTTTACAGTTGAGTTTATATCTCAAAACATCAGCATTTTGTCAGCTTAGATTGTTACAAAATAAGTTTGAAATTATTGTTAAACTTATTTTATGATGCTCATTATACTGTTTGCATTTTGAATAACAGGGATAAACTTGTGAGTTATTAATGAAAAAATATAACAAGCATACTGGAAACATTTTCTAAAAATTATTACTTAACATTCCACTGTGCTCTTTCTCCACACCTGCCTGAAAAGTCAATTAGCAAGCACAACACCCCAAACCAAGATATCCTGCTGTGGAGTCACTCTTGGCGTGGAGAATCAAGGTGTTAAAATGGCGAACTGATTTATTAAGCGGTAATTGTTGGTGTGGATGTCTCTCCATCAGACAGGAGCTGAAGTTACTGACACTCCCTGCTGAGTGCTAACTTTTGTCAGCTGGCAGATTCACGACAGACATTCAAGAAACCTCCTGCTGGGGACAAAATATTTTTTAAAAGTTGCAAAGTTGTTGCCACCACTTGAAAATTGCCCTCTGTATCCTAGTTGAGGTGCGGTCTGTTTTTTCTTTTCACTTCCAGCAGACAGATGATTAATGACAAGATGGGACAATAGAGGAAGGAGAGGCAGCATAGGAGAAAAAGGAGAAAGAGAGGATAGTCAGAAGGAGAGCAGGGGGTTGGGGCCCAAAATATACTGGTGTGGGGGATCACCTTGCTTGTCTGCGGACATAATCTGTGACCAAACCAGCACACATAACACATAACTTACTGTAGATAGCAGGAGATTGAAGAAGCTCAAAAGAGTCAGGCTTGTCTAGCTGAGCTATTTGTGGAAGAGAAATTCAGTTATAGAACCTACTGTCATCTGATGATGGATCAGTTAGAGAAGAGCAGATCAGATGGGAGGTGGGGAGGCAGGGTGAATCGTTGCAATACAGGTTTTGGGAAAAACAAATGACAGCCACTAGGCCATGTTCCTGCAGGAGCATCAAGCCCTAGACAGACCTGTGCATAATCTTGCCTAAAGTTTGCTTACTTTGGTTTGAACCACACACAGAGAGATTGCAATTTCTATCTGGTTTCACATGGACAGCCGATCTTGGACGTTGAACAGCATTCCATTTAATCATCTTTCCTAGCTAAAAGATTTAATGTGACTCTAGTCTTTTAACAACATGAGATTATGCACACTTGCGACCTGTCCAGGGTGTCCTCCGCTTCTCGCAGAGTGACTGCTGGAGATAGGCACCAGCTCCCTGCGAACCCAGAATGGAAAAAGCGGGTAAAGAAAATGAATGGATGGAGATTACGCACAGTTTCTATAGTTTGCCTTCTTTGGTGTTATAGTGTGATTTTTATATCATTAACTGTCTTAGGTCACCTTCACACTGGATGATGACTCCTCTACCCTCTTCAGGACCTATATGACCTGTTTGAATGTTGCTGGAGCGCAGCAAATTTTGAAAACCTCTTTCAGTGTGAAGGCAATCACTATTCTAGTATGCTCTTAGGACTCTGCACAAAAAGTTCTTTCCTGCTATTTTCTATTTCCCCAAGACTCTCTCCTGTGCCCTTACCAAGCTCTATATGCCCATCCTGGCATAATTCTCAGATCACGTCAAAATGCAGCTACTAGTATAATGTCTGTTCTGGGATGTTTCCTTGTTATGATCATAATTGCTGCCTAGACATGAAACCAGGGTGGCAAGTCCATCCATCCATCCATCCATCCATTTTCTTTAACCGCTTCTCCATTCCGGGTCGCGGGCAGCCGGTGTCTATCTCCAGCAGTCACTGTGCGAGAGGCAGGGACACCCTGGACAGGTCGCAAGTCCATCGCAGGGTGTGGCAAGTCCTGATACAAATTCTGGAAGCCACACTGGTGCTCATGGGACCCACATCATGAATATGGTGCCTCTGCAACCATCACACTCCACCAAGGACCCAGAGAACACCACAATTACTGCCACCACAATACAGAAGTTTTGTGCATGCTCCAACCATCCACATTCAGCTGATTTTTTCTTTTACATTGTTGCAGGGTCATCATCTAATGTGAAGGGGTCCTAATAAGACAAGTGATCGATTTTAACAACCATTTGTTAGATTGTGTTTATAACTTATCCCAGCGATTCTCAAAGTCTGGACTCCAGTCCTGGTCTGGACCAAATGACAAGTTATTGTTGACACAGCCCATATGTTATTTTCAATTACTTTAAATTGTACTGGGGTATTTTTAGAAACTAAGGCAGCAGAGAAGAAGGTGCTATCAGGTAGACCTAGATAACAGATGAACATGCAAGTCAGTTACACCATCTGACAACAACACAGTTTGTGCCAACATCTAGGAAGCACAATGAAGGCAATGCTGTTTTCTCACTAGGTGGAAAACATAACTGTTATCATGAAAAATCTAATGTTGTTGTGTACTGTATCAAATAATTTATATAACAAAAATCAAGTTTGATGAACCTGTTTAAGTTTCAAACTGCTCCTGTTCCCCGTACCCTCCTTATCTTGCCATCTGTGGTTGGAATAGCACCACTGACCCCAGGGGCAAATGTCTACAGATCCCGTCATGGCCCCACCGGGCCCACTGTGCCCTCTGTGATTTATATATCTGTCCTGAATTTACAGCTTGTGAATTGCTCTCTGTTAACAGCAGAAGAAAGCATGGCGGTCCAGGAGTGGTGGGAGCTGAGCTGATGGTTCTCTCCACTGGCAAATAAATTTGTGGGAATATTCATTTGCATTCATACCAAAGAGACTAAAATTTTAATGTACATGTGTGCAACCAAGTACCCTAACTTGTGTGTGTGCATGTATGTTTAAGATTATCTAAAAGAGAGCAGATTAGTTTGTGTAATATAAAAAATGTAGACATTGTATGTGTGAGTGTGTAAATTCATGTTTAATTTGAGGTTTCATAAAAAAGACACGTCTCCACTGTAATGTATATGTATATATATATATATATATATACATATATATATGTAAAATATATATATGTATATATATATGTAAATATATAAATATACAGTTCAAACCATAAGTTTACATACACT
>JAOXNZ010000188.1:24504635-24518163 GCA_028566095.1 Kryptolebias brasiliensis | reverse complement strand
ATGTGTCACATTTCCAAGTGTTTCAGTTCAAATTTAATCACTTTGTGGGATTATTTCCAACAAAGTCCATGTTTGACCTGCTTTAAGCAGCATGTTCCATGTAAAGAGAGCTCTCAAAGTAATGTTTTTATAATCCATAAGTTATTTTACATTTCAAAACTTCATTTGTTTATCTTGCATACAAAATTATTTAACAAATCCAATTTTATATATTGAAGGATTTATTTTGTTCTGTTGAGGTCTTAACAAGATGTTGTTCAGACTGTAATCAAACATTTTTGTTACATTATTTTCTAATACTGCACAATAAAATACATTTTCAGAGACACTGTGTTTAAATAAAAACATTCTGCTAACAAAAGAAAAAAAATCAATTGATATGAAGTAAGATGTTTATTTGGGGTTTTACGTGCTTGGCACATGTATTTACATTTATTTTAAAATGCCTCAAAGAAGAATTACTTTGAAATTTCCCTTATTCACACATTTTAATATCAGACTGGATGGGAAAATTGCTATATTGCCCAACACTTAAATACGCATCTCTAAAACACACCGCAACTCTCTTATGCTATTTCTTGAATTTTTAACTTTTCACACAACAACCTTTTAAGCTTATCTTATTGATTGCATTCACCATCTCATATATATGTAGACTTTAAAACACAATTCACTCAATCATAGTGACAGTCTATTAGGAAAAACACATTAATGAAGTTGTATGGTGGAGTCCTGATTTCATATGTGCTGTACATACTGTCAGAGTTTTTAAAAGGAACTTCCTCAATAAACAGAATCTATTTTTTTCTCTTACTATGGTTGGTTCTGCAACCAGCCGCTTCAGTGTCCAGATTTCTCTTCTCTTTCATGAATGTGGAGCAGTGACTCATTTGGTGATTTTGTCCACTTGTTGCTTTTATTCCAGTCAAAACCTCAACCATGACAGCGGTCCATTGACTTAGATATTCCTGAACCAAAATGGTACAAGTGCTGCGTGAAGTAAAAACTTGTGGATTACAGTGAAAATGCCTTTGGTTGCAATATGGCAGGATAACCAGGTGACCTTTGTGTCCCTAAAAATCAAATACAAGTCACTTGAAGAAGCTGTTATTGCACCTAAACATTTTCACATGCTTCTGAACCAGAGCAACCCTGTTTTCTTCTTCCACCGATCTGTGTTTGTTGTTTTTTTGCTGTCCGACAGCAAGTGATTTGAGAAGCTGCTCTAAGACTTTCATAGGTCATTTCTACTTTCTCTGTAATGCTTTGTGAGTGGTGGAGCATTTCTGAAAGGTTTCATGGCACCATATCATAATAATGTTTCATGACATCAGCATTAAACCTTATTGAATAGTTTTGATTTTCACCTGAAAGGGTTCAGTAATATGTATCACTGTGATGTTTTGTTCCTGTTCCTAGACCATGTGCATGGACATCTGAGAAGAGGAGCCATACTGACGTCCGTCACAGGAGCTGCTGCCCTGCTGGCTGTTGGTGGTGTTTCCAATCATGTGCATAGAATCCATGCTGCCATTGGACAAGTATTGGCGCTCAGCGAAGGCTCCTGCAGGAGTAGAGGAGCACAGCAACCCACCCTGAGGCTTCTCAGGGCTGGCAGCCAGGCGAGGAGAGGTGGGGAAGTTGTATCCATACAAGTTGTAGGGGTTGTGGAGGGAGAAAGCATTGTAAGAGCCCTGCTGCACATGGTGGTGGCCTCCACTGAACATGTGAGCAGAGGAAGAAGAGGATCCTGATGAAGAGGATGATGCAGAGGTGGAGCTACCACCAGCCTGCATCACATACTGAAGCTGAGAGGCTGGGAAAGAACCGAGCTGACCGCTGTAGGCATCCATCTTTCCAGCCGAGCTGCTGCCACTTCCGCTACTGGTCAAGGAGGCATGAGTGCTGCCCTGCATGCCAGCAGCAATCAAGGAGGAAGTCCTCTGTGGCAAGAAGGATTCAGAGGGCTGAGCGGAGGCCACAGCACCCCCTGCTGCTTGGAGGCGTCCATAGGAAGTGTCAGCCAGGCCACCGTAGCCCTGCAGGGCTGCCATGTTGCTGCGAGCACAGGCTGGATACTCCGACAAACCCAAGTTGCAGAGCTGACTCTCTCTGCAGCCCATGTTGAATGTGTTTGGGGTCAGATGAAAAGTTGGTGGGGAGCAGGAGGGGGACAGGAGGTGTGCTGTGCCAGATGGAGAAGGAGTTCCTGTGCTGGAGGTGGTGGGAGATGTTCCAGTGCTGCCACCTGAAAAAAAACAATAATCAGACTGAGTCATTTGATAGGTCCTTTTTTCTTACCTGATGAAAGTTCTAAAAGATTCAACACAAAGTCTGTTTGGATATAAATCGATGTCTAGAGAAAATTCCATATCCATGATTTTGACAGCTATTGGGGGAAATAATATTCTGATCCTCAGATAAATTTGTTTGCTTTTACAAAACAGATGTATGTTTTGATGGAGATAGATATAATCCTCCTCTTTACAGAAACTCTTTCAATCTATTAGGTTTCTTGGCTGCCACTTGGCAACTCAAAGCTTCAGCTTCTTTCACAAATTTCACTCCATGACCTTAAAGGGAGAGTCTGGTCATGATCTGTCAAATAGTTATTAACAGTTAGTACCCTATTAGTCATAGAGCAAGGAGTATGAAGACAGAGGCAAATGTCTTTATCCAGGCAAGGCTAATGGCTAGTCAAATGAGGGCTCATTGTTTATTGTTTTTCAGTTTTATAAAATAAGTATTTCTCAAAAGACAAACCGGTGTGAAAGAACACTACAATAACCAATAATAAACCTCCTTTTGAACACAGTTTGATTGGTTTGTCACTGTTTTCTCAACCAAACGTTCAGGTTACTACGCAAATGTAAAAATCAGTAAGGCGCTGATGCATAATATAAGTTAAGTGTTATATTATTGTGTTTGAAATAAAACAACATTGATTTCTTTTAAGATTTTATCTACTTTACTTCGACATTATTGTAGGGTTGCAAATAAAAAAACAAAAAACATGATAATGCCAGCTGGGCATGCTTTACTCCCAATACCCTACCTGCATGTTAAGATTGTAAATTTCTAGTTTGTGGACAAAACACATCTCGACACACTGCCAATAATCTGATGCAATAAAGATGAACGAGCTACAGAAGCCAATGCAACACAATATGATTCACCCCTCAGTTTTGATGCTCCATAATTCAGGGTGAGTTTTTATTCAGCACAATGAGATGCAGTGCAATACAATGAAGCAAAGGAATGAACCCATAAAATTTAATGAGACAAACTATTTTTAAACTTAATTTTAAAAAATGGTCTTTCACAAACCTTTTATAACACATGACTTACAATTAAGAAAACACCGAGGCACAGTGTAATATTACAATTTTAAAAACTACCAGGCAGCATGATGTACTTTATAATCTTTCAGTAAATCAAAAATCAGCAGCAAAATATATTTTCTAAATTGTGAAAAAAACGTTAACTTTTCACACAAATCTATGGTGTTATTTGAAGAAAAATATTTTACAATAAATTTAATGTTTTTGGGTTACAGAACTAAGATATAAAGGATTTTATTTTAAATGTTTCTTAACTACACAGTTTGGTAATGTTTTTCTTTTGGCTGCTCCCCTCTGCTGTGGTTGCCACAGTGAGCAACCTCACTTGAGAGATTTGGCAATTGTTTTACGCTGGATGTCCTTCCTGATGCAGCCCGGGCTCAAACCCACAGCCTCAGGCTTATTATTCATGCAGTTTTATACCAATGAAAACAGAATTAAAGTTGTAAAGTAATGTTGCACTGCAATAACTTTTTTAACAGATTCTAAATGTGACAAAATAAGCAAAGACATACATTTTTCACCACATAACGAACAATGTTGTTGTTTTAATAGGTTTCTGTTAAATTTATCTATCAAGTCTTCATTTACCACTCTTCGGCTTGCACCTTTCTCATCTCAGTTCTCTTCTCAAAAACAGATGGAAAAAAAAGTGTTAAAAATAATTGCCAAAGGCACCATTTCTAGCTTGTCCACGTGCACAAAATCAGGCTAATAAAGACTGTTCAACATATACTGGATCCACCTGTTCCAAGTTAAATATATAACTTTGTAACCCACTTTTTTATCCTCTACTCAGACTAACTCCAGATTTTACTCTTTGAAACTGTGCTGGACGTGAGCTCATGTGCAGTACTGTAAAATATACAGCCGCAGTGCAGAGAAAAATTCAGTTTGAATTTGTCTCATCTGTCTGGTCAACAGAGCAAAAAAATTATATCCATGAGTCAAGTTTTTTAGAGAGAAACAATAGCTGTGGGATATCAATCACATAGTTCTCTGTTAATAAGACTTTGGCAATGCTTCCTGCTGCTGGTGGAGAAATTCAGTTTGAATGTAGACTGAGGAGGAGGCAGAACTAAATAATCCAGGACTTGTTTGGCTGGAAGTCTCATTTTGCACCATATGTATTCGATAAGATCACTACAGCACTCTGTTCTGCTCAAGGAGATTGGAGGGAAAAGTCTTATGCTGAAAAAGACGGTGAGAAAAAGAAGAATCGTTTGGTGATGTCATGTTTTCCTCTGGTTCAAGATGCTTCAGCAGAGGGAGAACAGTTGATTACTCGAAGGGAAAAGGATGTCTGGTGCCAAAGGGGGCAAAGCTGCATATGAACATACAGTTATTGCACTTTACACAAAACCGCATGGTCCTTACAGGGTGAGACAGAGTTCATTGGCGGTGTAGCCACTTTAATTAAATCCTAATTACTGCAGAGGACAAACACATGTCAGCCGGATGAGGCAAAATAAAAAGCATCACGTCATGATGACCTCGAGAGGTAGCCAAGAAGAGGTCAGCAAGGAAAATGCACAACTTTTCAGAGGCGAGATCCTTGATGCGAGCCATGACCAAACCCTTGTTGTCAACACAGGAGTGGAAACAAAAGGAGGTGGTGCAACTGACGCTGACTCTGCTCAAAAACCTGCAGCTTAATGGTTTTATACTGAAGGTCTGTGCATGTTGTGAAAAGTTCTGCAGACACAGGCAGACATGCCAGAGAAGCAGCAAATGTGGCCAAACCTGAGCGAAGGACAAACATAGCTACTGCAGTGTGCGCTGATATATGCAGGGAAAATATGCAGAGAGAGTTCAAGCTGGGACAGCACCAGGTTCATGCTGAGTACCACTGCACACTACTGTTCCTGTTAGCTGAGCAGCCAGTTCAAACCAGTTTTTAAAAGAAACGTACTAAACAATTAACTATAAATCTAAATGAAGGCTTAATTTCAAGTTGTTTTGTCATGTCAACTCTAGATTCTATAAACCATTCAAATAAATGAAAAATGACATTTCTGATGCTTCTCCTCCTTGGCAATAAGGCTGTAATTGTGACAAGATCATGGAAACAACATAGTATAGACAAGATACCCATGACAGCATCATTGTATGACCTTGTGGTGTGTAGCTGCATCCTGACATGATCCAGAGGGTCATGCCAGAGAAGGTACAGACAGACTTTGCTTAATTAACAGATTACATGTTTTTGGGGGCACAAATTAGAATTTTACTTGTCAGTCCAGGGAACAAAGCCCTTACATTTGCAGTTTTGGAAAACTTTTTTCCAAAATTATGTAAAATACTGTTTACAGCATGCAGTTTGCATCAAATATTTATAGTCTCCTGAGAGCTGGTGGTATTTGCTTCTCAGGAGAAAGAACAAAGAGAGAGAAGAAATATACTGCACTGCTGTCTTCACATAAAGAGTAGTACTTCAGAAGGACCCTTGTTTTTAATATTAAGTGAAAATAAGAGGATGCAGTGACAAACAATAAGACACAAAATGTGACTAATTGGTTTAGAAATGCCATCCTGACTATGAATAATCTCTGATTCAGAGAGATGTTGTTCATACAGTTTTAAAGAGTGCATTTGAACTTCATCCATTAAAACTTGGACCTCATTGGAAAATCATTTTATTTATTATTTTATTACTGTCACTTTTCTCTGTTATGTTTATGTGAAGGACAGCCATTGAGAACAACTGTAATTGCATTCTGACACAAAAAAGGCATTAATCACGATTGCCTTCACACTGAAAATGGCCATGACAAAAAGAGGGATTCAAGATCACAAGAACGTGCATTTACTGTATATACCTTGCTGTTTCTGCATATTGGTGAAATCTTCAAAGGTCAGGGTCCTCACTGGAGGTCTCCAAAAAGCATATGTCTCCATGATTGCCTCCAGGCCAGTCCTGACAGAGGAGTATGAAGGAAAGAATATTACTAATTTTTCATTCAACAAAACACAGAAAAATTAACCAAAACATGTATTTTAGGTTAATTGGTAACTCTAAATTGTCCCTAGGTGTGAGTGAGAGAATGAATGGTTGTTTGTCTCTATGTGTCCCTGTGATGGACTTGCAACCTGTCCAGGGTGTCCCCTGTTTCTCGCACAGTGACTGCTGGAGATAGATGAGGCATCAGTGCATCATTGTCAAACCTTTAATGAATAATTTGTTATTTACATACAAGCCTGTATTTATATTTCAATTTTTTATAAGTGCTGTGCAAATAAAAACCTTTAATAATTGTTGCACACATGGTTTAATTTATAAAAAGCAAAAATCTAATCTGTGTATAAGTACAAAAAACATTCAAAAGATCAGTCGAGTTGGGAGATGGACTAAGAATTGAAGGTTAGTGCCAAATGTCTGAGAGATTATTAGACAGAGTGTGCCAGAGAGGCAAGAAACTGGAGTCTGGTTGGAGGAAACTGGGGCCTTTAAAAAGAAGGAAGTTCTTTACTGCACACATAAATCTGAGGTGACATTTCATCTTGAATCTGTACAAGGTTCCCATCCTGCTTGATTTACTTCCATGCATACCCCTCAGCCTCTTCCCAGAGAATTCAGCACCCGTCCCTGCTCCCAGTGTTATTTTAGGCTCGCCAACTCCCAGAGCATGGCAGCTTGTTAGTGCGCCTCGCTAATCTGCCCAGCTCCCCACCATCACTGCAATCATTCATACAGTCAAACTGCTGCGGGACCAAAACCCAACAAATGAGCTGTATGCCTCCGCCAGACTATAAAGCCCACTGGCCCGACTGAACTGACAACACCACCATTGCTTACCATGGAGCTTAACTTAGGTCTATATTAGGATGAAATGAGAAATTCAGAAAATGAAAAAGAAAAAGTTTAGTGTTTAATATGAAATTTAGCAGTTTAGACTTTGTATTTATTTGAAATTTCCCCTGAATTAATCACTTTACTGCTTTAACCTAAAAAATACCATAATTGTGTTTTTCTAATGACTGCTTTCTGTATGCCACGCATATCAATTAGCTAATCAGTGTTTAAAGGAACATGTGATGTGGCAACATTTTAAATTGACTGTTGAATGAACAACTATATTGACAATATAGTTGCTAAGTTTGTTTATACAACCCACAAAGGCCTAACATTCTTGAAGGAATGCATATTGCCTGCTGCCTTTCATGCCAGAGTTTTAGACCAAGATCATAGCTGCTTTGGTCAAACCTTGAAAGAACAATGTGTGATGTCATGTGATATTTCTAGGTATCACATGACCTGTTAGTGCTCAGAGTATATGCTGTGAATGACTCCCAACTACAGCTACACCAAATTTCAGCTCAATATCTCTACAATTGACCGAATAATCACTGTTTTGGGGTTTGCACACACAAAGACATAATCAAAAACATTATCGCCCACCAAAAGTTCTATACACAAAGGCCTTACAGTGTGTAACTAATTAAGCCCTTAAATCAACATAATTATACTCAAACAGCAGCATTGAAGTTGACATTTAGCAATGTAACTCAACAGAGTTCATAAATTATAAAAGAAAAACAAAAATGTATGGGGCATCAAATTAAAATAGACTCTGTGGGTTTTAAGGTAACAGAGTCAGAGTTAACAGTCTGAATTCTTAAAGTGACTTTGATCTGAGCAAAACAAATCCCAGAAGGGTTGCAGAGAAAGAACCCCAAGCCATACGTGAGGCTAAATTCATTTTCTGCTTCTCCACAAACAAATATCTCATTTTCTGTTATCTTTTCATCTGTAGCTTTTCTCCAATAAAACTCTAATGCCAGTTTATAAATCAAACAGTCTATTGTTTGAAAAACAAAAAAAACATGTCTCAAAAATCTGTGTGCCTTTAATGTGGACCAGATGACGCGGCTGCTTTCATGTGAGGAGGGTCTGGTAGTTCGGCACATCCTACTCGTTCCCTTTTTCCTCCTCTACTGTAAGATATATTAAAATTCAAAGACTGAGAAAAAACAAGACAAATCAAGACGTGGAAAAAACAGAAACGAAGGATAACAGTAAGGAGAAACAGATCAGACAGTACCGAGACAAACAAGGCAGAAAAGAGATCGTTTTCATTTTCTGGCAGATTAAAAATCATTAATATTGTAATGATGATCATTATAGTTTATCATTTTTAAGAGGCAAAAGCCAACAGTAGTCCCCTCTCTGTTTGACAGTGTGTCAGTGTGTGGTTTTATTGAAGAAGACATTCAACATAAAATGGTTCAAAATGGTACACAACTCATCCGTTTCACTGTAGTCTTTTAAAAAAATCCAACACCATGAGTCTGGACAGTGTTCGTAACTATAATAATGGTAATTTGCAAGTCAAAAAAGTCTAGACATTAAGATTAAAGCGGTGTAAATTTTGTTACTCATAACTGCTGTTACTAAAGGACGTCAGCCATATTTTAATTTGAAGCAGGTTCTATGGTAAGTACTGTATGTGTTAAATATTAATGTTTACTAAACACAACAGCTAAAGTTTTCTGACCAAAGCTTTCATAAATAAGCAATAATTTACAGCTAATTTTAGAGAAAGGCAGACTAACAAGGCCAGATAGATAGAGCAGGAAACTGGTGGAAATGTTGACCTGAACGCTGTTTGAACAAGATGATGCCAAAACATTATCAAGAAAGTTAGTAACAGCCTCTTGTTAGAACCTCTAAAAAAATGTGATCAAAAATTGTTAACACAGTTCATCTGGACTGTGTAATCTGATAATGAGTCGTCGCTCTGAATTCTTCACACAGCACAAAAATATGCTGGTTATCAACTGGAGACTTCTAAGACCCCAGCTAGACTCGTCTGGATATTTTTTAAAGTGGTACTTTTCCCACAATTTGAAAAAAATAAATGTTCGTCTAAATGAGAGGCAAAAAATCAGAACCCATCCACAGTACTTTGGTCATTTAAAAATAAAAGTTTTTTGCTGTGTTTGCACCTCCAAGTCCACACACAAATTGAACTTTTGGTGAGAAAAACAGATATTTAAAAAAAAAAAAAAATAAGGTTTTCCAATGTGGAGATTTTTAAAAAACACTTTCTGGTGCATTTGTGTAGACAGGAGATGCAGAGTTTTGCAGAAACAATGATGCAGCAGCCTGTTTTTGCATAGATCCACTATCACTTTGTTCCATTGAAACCAAAAAAAAATGGAGCTGTTTACCTTTTTTAAGTTAGTTTCACTTCCTCCTGATCGTGTTGCAATTAAACTTTGATTGTGTGCTAAAATGGCTAATATCTGAGAGGAAACTGTAAATGGTATCAGGGGAAAAAGCAGTTTTGAGAGAATCTTTTGCCAAAGATTAGGCTAGTTAAATAAGGACATGATGTCAAAAACCACCATTACACTGTTTTGTTGACATTTAACAACATATTGTATCTCTCATAAATAGGCATTTATCTCTCATGTTTTGCATCTCATAGTGGGGTCCGACCCCAACTTTGGGAACCACTGGTTTAGACTGGGACTCAAACCAAACCACTGTAAAAATTCATGCCACATCAGTAGGTGGCGATAACGCTGACATTATTGAGACACATTGTAATACAAAGGAAGAACATTCCAGAGTAAAGATTCTTCAAATGCAATCATAGTAATCTATGACATTGTTCACAATTTTCTGTCAGTGGTAAACCTTTTCAGCACACATCCAGGGTATAGAATTGAGAGTCAAGCTAAATCTGAACACATAACGAAAGAAAAGTGAAAATGGCTCAATACACAAATCAATACTGAGCATGTGCAGATATCGTATATCATTGTTTTGCCAAAAAAAAAAATTATGTTTAAAAATCTTAGTTTGCTGACCAAAAATGTGGACAAGAGGTGCAACATAGAAGAAAATAATTATTTCACAAAATATCCAGGTTACTGTGAACAGGGGCTAAAAACAAATTATATGTTTTTGTTTAAGAAACAAAAATACTTTTAAAAAAGATTCTGATTAGCAGTGAAAGACATCCTTTTAAAACTCTGCACATTCTTCACAAAGACTCATTTCTATGGCTGTGAATATTTGAGGCTATCAGCGGTTTTCAGTAAATTGGGCTAACATAATGAGGATGAACAAGAAGCAAAAGAGACACTGTAATCTAGTTTATAATTTACCTGTTTCGACCTGAGTCTCGGAATCCTTTGGCAAATGGATTGCGGTCGATCTTTAATCTGGTAATCTGCAGAAAAGAAAATCAGGGATTTTTTTTCCTTTTTTGAACTGAGTGAATTCATCTTTTTCATTTTGCAGACTAAGTTCCACAGATAAACCTTCTCCTGCTTTCTTGTTTTTGCTGTAATAAATACAGTTGTCCTATATGTATAGAAGTAGAGGTGTTTACCTGCTGGTTCTGGTAGGCGGTGACGGTGGTGAATACCGTCTCAGGAAAGCTGAAGGTCTTCACCCCCTCCCCGGTGGGAACTGGCTTGTTAGGGGACAGTTCACTGCTGAAGTCCTTTCTGATGATGTGAACACGAGGCTGATACTTGTGCATGGAGTGGAGGATGATCTGTGTGAAATGAAAGAACAAAGAGACATTATTGGTTTTGTCTTATGGTCAGAAATGATGCAGTTCAGTTGATTCATTGTCTGGATTCAATGTTTCTGGGAGGATTTGAGATGAATTTTGCAAGTAAAGATATTTATTACAAATAATGTAAACCTCTAAACTTAAAGATGGAAACACAAAAGCAAAAAGTAGCATCTGCAGTGCAAACACAAATGAAATCTGCCATTATTGTTGTTATTGTTATGTCTGATGCAATTGGCGTCATGGGTTAGGTTGCAGGACTATGATATCATAATTTTCAAAAGGTTGCATTTTGGCTGTCTACACAAAAATTCCAAGTATTTTATTACAAATGTTTTTGCTCTGGAACTTGGAAAAGGTACAATTTTGGGTCGCCTTAAATACTGTTTCTATGTGGACACAAGGCTAATAATCGTGTAATGTAAACTGACAGAAGTGTAGGAGTTTATAAAGAAGTATTTGCATGAAGTGCTATGAAATTTTGAAGACTGGAGCTGTTTTAGGAGGGCATCACTCAGACAAGCCATAAGCTTGTCAGTACTGTTAGTATTAAACTGTATTTCAAGAGAAACTGTTCATAACCTTTTCACAGAACCCCATTTAAAAATGTCTAAACTACACCTTTTTAAACTAACTCCCTTCTGCAGTGACATTGACTCAGGGATTATTTCAGAACAGAGGCGTCAGACGGTGCTGGCCCCAGCCTCGCCTCAGGGCCTCAGTCTGCTCCTGATTAATCGGAGAGGGAGAAAACTTCCCCAGAGCCAAACACCCCCAGTCCTCTGCTACAACGGAGGGGGTCATTTCAAAGGAAGGCTGAAGGGGGAGGAAACACCTCTGAATATCAAAAACATTACACTAAATGTTCCAGACCGCTAATCACACGCTCAGACAAACACACTGCTTGGTATAGACACAAAGAGGCATGCTCTAATCTGCAATCCTCATATTTATAAAACCTCTTCTCCATCTGAGCCACTCGGCATTCTTGTTGTGGTCATTTGCCATGATCTGTCCTGTGATTGCCTGTCAATCAAAGCTGTATGGGCGGCGCTGTGGTGTGTTTTCACTCGAGTGTTCAATGAACGTCACACAGACTGTATCCCCCTAAGAAAGGCATGTCTCCTGACTGCATGTCTTTGGTTTCACACTATGAAAGACATACCTTCATATTTTTGTGGCTTTTTTTTTCAGCGTTCTTTGAATTGGAGAAACAGCGTTTTGAAAATGAAAAGGACTAGGATTTTAGGTGGCCTCTGGAAGTAAAGTAAAAAAAAAGTCTTTACATCAGGCTTGTTTTACCTATTTTATACATTTTCCAATGAAGTTCAATGCCTGGTAATGCCTTTCCAAGTTTTAATGGACATCAGAGGATGTGTATTTATTGCCATTTACTGTCATGAAAGGTAGGCAGTTGTGTAATTGCCTGTCTGTTAGCAAAATATCTCATGAACCACTGGACCAATTTTAATGAAACTCTCAGAAAGTAATTACTGGATGTACATCTACAATTGATTAACTTCTAACTCAATCTGTTTCAAGATGACTGCAACAACTGATTGACTTTAGCAAATACAAAAATGGTCACAACTCAGTCAATTTTACAGATATTGAGCTAAAACTCGATGTAATGGCTGAGAGTCCTCCCATCTTACACTCTAAGCACTATTTTTGGCATGCAAGGCAGCGGGCGATATGCATTCCTTCAAGGATTGCTGTTTTTTTAACTGGTGAAAGGTTTAATCAGCTGTTCTAGAAGCTTCAGAAATGAAGTTATTTTATAATTATAATTGAAAATGTTGCTTTTATACAACATTTTGCTTAAGGGGAGAAATCAGAAAGCCTTTAAAGACAGATTTTTTTACATTTTTATTAAATGAGTAAAATTAAACTTAAAACACATTTGAATAAAATAAACTTTAAAAACACACAAACACAGCTGCCTTGTGACCAAGAGGATTGATTTCTTTAGTCCCTCGTCAACCTGAAGTGATACAAAATCAAAGCAGATGACATAATCTCTGAGTTTAAACGATTCAGGGAGCAGCCAGGGGACAGGAGCTGACAGTTGATCATGCTCAAATAAAATTAGCTGTTTTTGTTTTCATGGTAAGGATGTCCATTCAGTCATCTTCAAAAATCATTTGGAAATAGACACCAAAAAGACCTACATGAGGCTACAACACAGGATGTGAACAGTTTCACAAAATTAAAACATCAGAACCAAAGCATTCCACTGACTCTAGAGAAACTTAAGTAAAGACTCTCGCCTTCACTCCTCAGAGGTAAGGATTATCTCTGTTTATATGTGAGATACATTCCCTCACACACCATACTGCTGGAACAAAAAAAAAAATAGTGGTGTCTCTCAAAAAGGCCAAAATGTTCAAAGTGAACCGTAAAAATCTTTACTGTTGAGTTCTCAATAAATTTATACAACAGCACCGATATGTTACAATGCAGCGCATCATTAACGACGAAGAACAAAAGAAAGTGAAACATTTCTTGGCTCGTTCCGCCTGCTTCAACATTTTATTAGGTTTTCTCATAAACCAGTGAGACAGAAAATACATGAAAGAAGAGAGTGACAGCAGTGAGGGTAATTGGTTTCTAAAATAAAAATTTAAAAAAGATGCTGGTAACTTATATATATAT
>JAOXNZ010000188.1:24330034-24340141 GCA_028566095.1 Kryptolebias brasiliensis | reverse complement strand
CTTCTCTGCCAGATTATCGAAAGCATTATGTTAGTAGACTTCCAGCACTTCTGTTCCAGCCTTCTTGTTACGACCCACGCCCTTCGGACTCTCCCTGCTGCCTGGCCCCTGTCGGATTACCGCTGGATTCTGCCTTCCCAGACTTTGACCCCTGCCTGCTACC
The DNA here is from genome assembly GCA_028566095.1 of Kryptolebias brasiliensis. NCBI lineage: Eukaryota > Metazoa > Chordata > Actinopteri > Cyprinodontiformes > Rivulidae > Kryptolebias > Kryptolebias brasiliensis. Next base: position 24,339,978 of record JAOXNZ010000188.1, on the reverse strand, counting down.
TGGTTCATGCTCACTCGCCTGCCCCTTGGACGATTCTCTCGGCTCTCGTCCTCTCTGGTTATGACCCTCGCCTGATCTCCCTCGTGTTTGGATCTTCCTTCCTCTTGCGTGAGACAAGAGGTACGCCCAGCCCTCACATTGCTGACGCAGCTTACCGACTCCAGAGATTCTCCTCCAGTTGCCGCAGTTCCAATAAAGACCAAGTTATTTTTGACTCCTGTGTCGAGACTGAATTTCCGGGTCCCTCTAGTCATTACATTTCCTGTGACTGGCTCCTCAAGTCTTCATTTGGGTCTTCACAACTCATCATTTTAAGATGTGTTTTTAAGAGTTCACACTGCAGTTCAGGTTAGAATTTAGTTTAGGTTGTTGTAATAGTTGAGTTTGCATATTTTGTTGCACTTTTCCACCTGTGATGACAGAATGACCTCTGATGTTGATTTTACTGCATTAGGAACTGATGAGAGAGCAATGAGAGACCATCAGTTCCTGATGCACTGCCTTCAGCATTGAGACACTCCATCAAAAAACGAAACAAATGGAGAACATGTAAGCCTTTTCATCAGCCAGCAAAACAGTACAAGAGATGCATTTTCTATAGTCCAGGAGTATGTTTGTACCATGGTGCTACAGCTTTAACTTGAAAGATTTTCTTTTTTTCAGTGTTTAGTATTTTATACCTGTGTGTACATACAGTTATTTGTTGTTTTTCAAAATTTGGAGTTTTAGTAATTTTTATCGCCTGCTGCCGAAATGATAATAATTTTGCTTGTGTCTGTCTGTGCACATGGGCACATATGCACATGTCCATTTGTCTGTATGTTAGCAAAATATCTCATGAGAACCAGTGGGTGGATTTGATGAAACTCTTAGAAAATTAAAGGTATAGCTTTCCTTGAAGGAAAGCATTTTGCCAGCCACCCTTTCAGAGTTTTAAACTAAGATCAACTCATGAAGAGAAGGGAGAGAGTTGTAGTGGTTTTGGTTAAACCTTGTACTTAGGAAACCCAAACCAACTCTAACTATAGGATTTATCAAAAAGGAAAGTCTTAAGCCTAGACCTAAAAGTAGACAGGGTGTCAGCCTCACAGACAGAAACTGAAAGTTGGTTCCACAAGAGAGGAGCCTGACAACTGAAAACTCTGCCTCCCATTCAGCTTTTAGCAACTCTAGGACCTGCTAATTAACCTACTTAATTGCAAAATGCTCTTCTAGCTGTTTCTTATTTGTATCACTTACTTTAACAGCCTTTTGTTGCCCCTGAATTAACTTTTTTGAGATTTGTTGCTGCCATAAACTTCCAAATTACCTTATTTTTTCTACAAATAAAATAAGCAATTTCCTGTTTAGTTTTGACATTTAATGTGTTTACTTCGTTACATTCTGAATACAATATGGCTTTATGAGATTTTCAAATCATTGCATTCTGTTTTTATTTTTATTTTCATTTTAGACAACATCCTAACTTTTCCAGAATTCGGGTTGTAAAATCAGACTGCTCACTTCACTCACCTCTTCCTAATCAAGTTCTTGGAGGAAACATTTCTCCCCCCTCCCTCTTACTTTGGTCTGCAACGAAGAGTTACTGAACTTCCTCTGACTTCTCCTTCCTGCCCTGTATGGAAGCACCCTTCAGCTGTGTTTTTATTGCTCTGGCTGTCCTTCCCGTTTTTCCACTTCGCCTTTATGTTTTTCTTACTTTAAGTTATAACTATACAAAATTTACTTCTTTTTAACTTTATTTACAAGTTTGAGCCCACAGTGTAAACCAGCAACCAGTTCCATTTTAAGTAGATTTTCTTTTTAGACTATTTTTCTTGATTTTGAACTTTTTGCGGCTCCATGTACAGTTTAAATGCACAAGAGGTTTCCTTTTTATTAAATGAATCTGTGCCAGCTTTAAATTGGTGATTTAAATTATTATTTTTGGACAACAACACTTGCTAAAAACTAAATACTCTATAACCAGAGACTTGGCTGAGCTACTATTCAGAGATACTTCAACTGACCTGTAGGAACCAAATTACAACCAAATTCTCCTGTACTCATCAGTCTCACTAGCTAGATTATCCATTAGGTCACATTTTTGCCTGAATGGTGAGATCCTTGCTGTGGTTATTGTGCCCTTTATTCTATTAATTTTCTAAGCTAGTAACCATTCAGACCCATTGTTGCAACGGTATTCTTTCTCTTTTTTCCTCTAATAATCTAATCAAACTTTACTAACTCCTCATTTAGGGTTACTGTGATAGAAAAATAACTTGTATATCTCTTTCCTCTTAGGCCAAGAGTCCTTGTTAAATAAAGATTTCCACTACAATTTGACGTCACGAACAGGATCCACGCAGGAGCTCGATGGGCCGAGACCACATCAAGGTCAGAAAAACTTCCTCTAAAGCCTCTAGGCGAAACATTCTATGAGTGAATGAGGACTGACGATCTGGGCTCGGACCGCTGACTGCACGCTGGATTAAAAGAACCTTTTTCTGACAGAAACACGGTGAGGAAATTCTTAAATATATATACATATATATATTTTTTTTTTTTTTTTTTTCAGGATTATCTAAAAACAGTGGGATAACCTCTTCACCCCTTCCCAAAGAGCAGAAACTGTTCCTCCTCACAACTTCTTCGCCTCCATTTTGTGGTAAGAACTGGGCTACGCTGCTTCCCAAAGTGACATTACGGCACATTGTTTTGTAGTTTTAGATAATTTAGTGTTTCAGAATGATCAAAATCTGGATCTGATCACAAATCTAAACAGCTCAGGCCACTTTCACATGATCTATGGACTGAGGAAGAGGTTAGGTTTTTAAATAATTTATCTCCATACAAATGCAGACTTGTCAGTCACTGTAAACTCCTCCTTTCATTTTTTTTTTCCAACAAGTCTTTTGACTTGTTAAGGAGCTGTGAGATGTCAACTTATCACATTTTTTTCCTCATTTGATGATGTTCCTCCTCTCAGCTCATCACATCCTGCTAAAGCTGGAGGTTTCAGCCTTGGAGAAGAGTGCAGAGGTGGAGGTGTCGCTGACGACTAAGAGCCAGAGAACGGAGCAACGGCTCCGGCTGTATGTATCACATAATGGAGAGCTTTTTAAAGCATCCTGCAGCTTAGAGCTCACTTATTTGTCACTGTGGGTCAGGCCTTTTCAAATGGAGCAGAATGTGTTTTCACTGTGGTCTGTTTTGGGGCAGAACTGAACATCCTTCAGTCAGTTTCTTCTTTTTTGTTTATTTTAGTTTTTCTGCAGTTTGAGAGAGCTAGGAACTTGTCCCACAATCTAGCCATGCCAAATGCCTTCAAGAAATATCTTTTCCAATATTTCTACAAAACGTAGAACATGAGAAAGTTCAGCAGAGATTGGACAGACTGAGTCTTATTCAGCCTACTGACAAATGCAGGGGAAACAACTCAGGTTTTAAAGTCCATTTGTTTGTCTACAACAACAGAATTTAGGATTTAGAATTTTTGGCTATTTTGAAGTAGTTTTGTGTAAAAGTTATTAGATGAATGATATCCCTTTGGAGAAGAGTTTCTGTTCAACAGGGCTAACGAGCTAGCAGCTAGTCCAAATATAGCTACGAGCAAAGAGGATTGGAGGTGTTTTAAGAGAGCAGCAAGCTCCAAAATTTCATAAGGGTTCAAGCAAACTCTTTTTGCATTCTATTAATTTTTATATATGGAATTCTGTTGTTAGTTGCACACGCAAATGGAGACGGCAGCAAGATTGTGCATCCAGACATTTTATAATGAAATAACTATTCAATGCAAAACTGATGGCCATGTAAAACCTTGTCAATCCGAACTCTTCAAACGGAGGTCATTCAAAGAGCTACGTGTCTACAACAGGTAGAATAAAAATTGTTCATGACATTTCCACAGAATCTGACTTCAAAAGATCTGAACTTTCCCTTTTAAACAAATGAGATCTGAGTAGGTAAAACATGAGCATGTCACTTAAGAAACATAGCAAAGATAAAGGGTAAAAAAGTACATCTATGACATGATTAGGATGAATGTTTCTAATAGAGACAATGACTAATTTGCTTTGTTATTCTTAGAATTATAAATTAACCTCCAACGCCCACAATGTGCCTGAACAGAAGTCTGGTAAATTTAGTCCACACTCTGTTACACCTGTACTTATAATAAAATCTAAACACGTCAGTTCAGACATGAAGTAGAGCAAAAATCATGGCTCTTTTTTTTTTCCAAATTGTCTTTATTTAGCCTCAGTTGATGGATAATAATGCAGCACCCCAACAAATGTGCTTGTAAGCATATTCTCTACCTGCACATTCTCCATGAAAGGTGAGCTGCTATTCTGAGAGAGAAGTTGCTCCAGCCAGGTGCAGGAAAATGTGGCAGAAATGCTGAGGAAGCTGAAATCCCTCTGAATGAGTTCAGTTTAGAGTCTGTGTTCATTTTTATTTCTGAAAACAACAAATAAATCCCTTGTTTCTTAATTCCCAATGTGTCTAGATTTATGATTGTAAAAAAGAAAGGAAAGGAGAAAAGAAAACAATTTACCTTAACTTTAAAAAGGTGCTTATTTTAGTTCTATAATTTAAATATATTTGGCAGGAAGTATGATATAACTTTACTGCAGTAAAAATGAATGACAATAAACCAAAAAAACAAAAAGGAAACTAGAAATCCTTAAAGAAATGCAAACTTTTAAACAACAATCTTCTGTGATCTTTTATGTGTTCAGGATGAATGTCAGCTACACTGCACTAAATTTTAGCTCAGTATTTGTAAAATTGACTGAGTTAAAGCCATTTTTGTGTTGACTAAGATTGATTAGCTGTGATGGCCATTTTGAATCACGTCAACTCCAAAAGTTATTTGGTTGTGGATGTAAATTCAGTGATTACTTACTAAGAGATTTATTCAAATCCATTCAGTGGTTCATGAGATATTTTGCTAGCAGACAGACAAATGAACACAGACACAAGCAAGTATACCAAGCAGCCTTTCAGGGTGATGGGCAATAGAAAAAACTTAATTAAATGGGATGGGTACATTTTATTTTAAGTGTGAAATTCTCAGGAGAATGCTTAATTACCACTGTTGTGTTGTTCTGTTGCGGCTTCTTGTCACTAGACGGCACTGCTGTGACAGCATAAGGCTGAGGAAACCGTTGAGTATAACACAGAAGAAGACTGAGCTGAAAGAGTTCTGTAACCTTGCTCTTTTTACAAAAAATAGAATAAAAATACAGTTCAACCAAATGTGCATTTGAGGAAATAAATGCAACAACTAAACATTTCAAACAAATTGAACACCGAGTTATTAAAGTATGACAACATGGAGAAAACACTTCTGCAATTTCCACATTTTAGAATTCACAAAAAAAAATGTATTTCATAAAATGTGTTTTGAGGAAATGTTGCAGTGTTTCATGAAGTTTTGTGGGTCACATTTTTGTGTTTGTTTTTTTTTTTTTTGTCTGTTTTTGTTTTTTTATGACCCACCAGTAAAAGGTGATAACTGTTATAACTGTGTCTGCATGTGTTCATTTGTCTGTCTGTTATAGCAATATCTCATGAACCTACAGAAGGACTTTGATGAAACACTTAGAATAAAATCAGTGAATGTACATCAACAACAATACACAATTAAAAAAACATTCATTACATGCACATCATGTGTTTCCTGCAGTCAGAAGAATACAACCATGTACAAGATGGTGTTGGCTCATCCTGCTGCTATGTGTGAGATCGAAACCATCAGACTGAAAAATACCGGCGCTCGCTTCTACAGACAAGGAGAAGTCCACGTCAAATCTGTGTGCATCGCTGAGCTCCCTTTTCTCAGGTTGGTGTGCACAACATGCTCTCACAAACTCTTGTTCAAACGGCAACAAATTTCCACAACAGAGTTCGTAGGTTGAGAAGATAAATCGACTTCTGTTAAAGCAACCATTCTAACCTTTTGAAAAGGGGTTCGGCTATAATGTTATGAACATTAAACATCTTACCTGCTGTAGATAGCTCTTTATATGACCTGTATTTGGAAAAATTGTTCAATTGTGACTGGAATTTGACCAAAGTTTTTCAGCTATATCATGCAGAGCCAAGCCCAAATGGGATTTCTGACATCTTAAAGCAAAAAACATTCAACACTATTCTCTAAACCTTTACACTACCATTTATTTCACATTGCTTGATAATTAAACATAATTCTATGGGGAGTGATTTTGTTTGTTTTGTTTTGTTTTTTTGCAAGAGCAAGTAGCAGTAACTATTCGTAACACTTCCAGTACAGCCTGTGGGTACTTCCAGTAAGAATATCATAATAATTTTACTCAAATAACCATGTAATGTAACGCTAACTGTAGTGTAAAGGTTTATAAAATAGTGTTTGCATGAACTGAAGTAACAGTTTTGAAATCTAAGATTAAGACAACATCAATCCACTTGGATTTTGGCCCGGCACAGACTAGCCATTAGCTGGTCATTTTGTTCAGAATTCAACTATTTGTCCAAACTGAGGACATTCATAGAGCTGTCTACTGCAGGTAACATATTATCTGTTCAAAACCTGTCCACAAAACCGCACTTCAAAAGATCTGAACTATCTCTTTAAGCCAGTGTCTCACTGGGCTGTACCTGTTGGTGGCATTTGCGAGGGAGTCTCCAGAATGTCATGAAACATCCAGGGGGCTTCTCAATTTCTTTGCACAAGTCTCATTTTTGTCTCTTGACATTTGAATTTTGAACATGTTCAAGAAACCTATGTGACACATTTTCTCTCCGCATAGTTGTAGAGATGTAGCGGGCAATTTAAACCTGTCTTGGTTTGTTTTCAAATTTAAATTTGACAGATTTGACATCTGCACAGGAGCTCTTTCTTGACAAAAAAAAAGTCAAATTATTTGTTGCCCTCTGTTTTAGACCTGGACATTCAGGGCTGTAGCCTCTGATGCTTTCTGTTTGTTTGTTTTTTTCAGTTTCCTTACAATTTTAAGTGGCCAGCTGGTCTCCAACAGTCACAACCCAGTAAGATTCTGGCTTTAAGAAAACACTGGTTCAGATGCTTTTTTTTTTTTTCTTCCTGAAGTAACAATCCCTTCATCCAGGAATCAGGCTGTTCCCCACTATGTGTTTCATGCTCTGGTGCTTCTTGCTCTTCTCCTTCTTACATGTACAATCTGTTTATTGCCATAAATTTCTAAATCAAACTAATCTGCAAATGTGTCCTTACATCATCCACCATGAAGTATTTTTAGCCCAACTTGTGTGTTTTATTTAAGCGGTTTAATTCAAAAGCTACCTGATTTGATGGTATTTGATGAAAAATATATAATTCAGGAACATATTTAGGAAGTATTTTTGATTAGGGTCACAGCATTTTACCAATTTTGTTTAAAAAAAAAAATCAAAAGTTGCTCTGGAAATGTTGCAGAATCTGAAAGATGGCAAAACATCTTGTGATGTGAAATACTTCTTGTTGAACTTTCTATTTGCTTCCAGATTCACTTAAAGAAGTGCTGTTAGATTCATGGCCTAAACTGTACCAAAAACATGATCACAAATGTATCACAGCTTGGCTGGGATCTTTTGCTTCATAGTGTTCTTTCATCTTGGTTCTGGTTTTCTATATTTATTTAATAACACAAAAGGGTACAATGCTCAAAATAATCTTGGCAAAAATCAAAACTGAAAGAAATTAAATCAGTTTAGTCAACTTGGCTTTCTCCGCAGTGTTTTTTTTTTTTTTTAACCGTCTTTGAAATTTCCATTAACTCATTCATTTAAAGAGTTTAATGATTTAGTTTGTGTTTTGTCTTTCAGCCATGAGCAGCTGTGTGTAAACGACATCAACCTGAGACGAGGCGTCCTGTGGTCACATGACTTCGTGCAGGTGTGTGGGACCTCCTGAAAGGAAGATTCCTTTAGAGAGTGTAAAAATAAAACTAAGATATTACACCTAAAGATGATGGCATGGAAGAAATGTCCCACTTTTTACCAGCTTTGCTTTATGTTAAAAGGATTAATGGTACAAATTAAAGGAAAAGGGCATCATCCTTCTCTCTAGTCTGGAGATACTGACCACATCCAACCTATTTATGCAAATTTGATACTCAATCCATAGGCTTTGTATGACTTTAACCATAAAAGTTGTTCTTTTTTTGTTGCTAGTCTGTTTTTGATGTTAACTATGATCATTTTTGTACCTAAATTCATCCTGCAAAATCTTTGCATTTTATATTATCTGTCTGTGCTTTCAGCAATAAATGGAGCATTAATCTGAGCAGTGGTTTGGTGTTTTCTGTCTGATTAGAAGCTGAATAATTTTTCCTTTGCTAAATTTAAAAAAAATAAAGACGAAGCTTTCCTTTAAGGGAGCATATCACCTTTCATGCCAAAGTTTTAAACTTACTTTAGATCATCTTATGTTGAGAAATGATGGAGTTGTAGCCGTTTAAGTCAAACCTTAAAAATAACATACGAGATGTCACCCTTTAGAGTATGTGTTGTGAATGACTCTCAGCTACTACCACATTAGATTTTAGCTCAGTATCTGTAAACCTGATTGAATTATAGCCAGGTCTAAGTTTTCTAAGCTTGATAAACTGTGGTGGCCATTTGGAATTGGATTGACTCTAAAAATTATTCAGTTGTAGATAAACACCCAATGATAATTTTAACATTTCATTGAAATCCCTCCAAAGGGTCATTAGATATTTTGCTAACAGACAAACGGTGTTGACTCCTACAGTTGATGTCAAAGTCTTAAGCACAGCTCTCGTGCAATGAGTAGCAGTCAGAGTATGTGTTGAGGATCAGTCTCAGCTACTACCACACCATATCTTAGCTCAGCATCTGTGAAATTTACGGAGTTATTACAAGTTATCTCATTTGTAAGGTCAGTTGACTGCAGTGGCCATCTTGAACTAGGTTGTCCTCAAAAGTTAATCAATTGTATGTGCACATTCAACAATTATTTTCTGAGATATTTTGCTAACAGACAATGCAAAAATATTCCCCTTTTTGTCTTTTGGCAGTGAGTAATTAAAAAAAATCAGTCAGTGATTTTTGTGGTTTCCTCAATTCATAGTTTTATACAACTCAAAGAACAAATGTATAAACACTTCTGGTTTTAACAGTGCATTGTAAAATATATGTTCATATAAAGTCAAAGCGCACTGCTACAAGATACATAACATAAAATGTCTTTATAGAAATTTCTGGCAGTGAATGTCAAAACATTTGTACCCGGATAAAACAATGTGCCATGATTTATTTGGGTTGTCCAACACTTTCACTGCACACAAAAGGCTTTATGGTGAAATCTTGGCCCTGTGCTAAAGAAAAAACAATCTGTCATATTTGTGTCATATCAGTTCTTTTTGTTGCTGTAAAACAAATATGTTCCTTTGTCTTTTAGGTACTCCATTAATATACATAAAACTTGAAACATACAGGCATCTAATATGTCTCCAGAGAAGAAAAAGAGGATGTCTTCCAGAGGAATTTACTATTAGGCTGTGACATCAGAACCCCAACTGCACCTTTGACCGAATCGTCGTACATTCAGAAAAACTAAACCTTTACAACAAAACATGAAAGTTTAAAGAGCGAAATCAAATTTCGCTGTTTAAATCAAATTTTGTCCCTAAAATGGTCCAGACGGGAACATCCAGAGAGTTTACTGACAAAAAGTAGGTCATTTCCAGACTGTAAAAGAAAAAGATTCAAATTGGATGCAGATCTGCTCATTACAAGCTCCACCAAAACCCTTCTATCAGTTCAGACAACAGACATATTATACTAGTGACCGAGTGTCTTGCCTTGTCTCGTTATGGGAATTGATGCCAGCAGGACCCAATTTACAGGAGCTGCAAGGTTATACTGAAGGGAGCTTCTGCTGCTCAGGGCCTCGGGCACAAGGAAACGCTGGCCCAAAAACACACCTTTGATTTATGGCG
>JAOXNZ010000188.1:24287907-24302146 GCA_028566095.1 Kryptolebias brasiliensis | reverse complement strand
TTACAATTGCAGCTTTTAAACCTGCTCATATCAAATAACTGCCAAAATGTATTTTTTTATAAGTGAAGTGGATTTTAGAGATGTACTCAGTTAATTCTTGATTAAACAAAGCACAGAAAAATTGCACAACCCTTATATACTAAGAAAAAACAAGTTTGACATTGTTTTCTAGGTTTTTTTAAAATGCTGACATAAAAACTGACACTGATGTCATCTATTTAATTGCATTCTCATAAGTGATTATCATCTACAGGACTTATAAAAATTTCTCATCATTTAAACTCAATAGTCTGTGTAAAAGTGTATAATGTTTGAGCACATATTTAGCCTCTTTAGAGCTTTATTAGTCATTTGAATCAAAGTTTAGACTCCTGAACTTTAGCCAAATGTGAAACAATCCAAGCCTTTTAGGCAATAAAGTGATTTAACAAATTAATCTGCAGGAACAAACCTTTTGACATGACTGTGGGTACATTTTCTAGCGGTGTGAGAGTAGATGTTCACAATCAGGCCCACTTCAGTACCACATTGTAAAGAATGCAGATATGCCAAGTATTGACTTTGCAGGGTCAGGAGTTATTTTTAAGCATAAGTGCATACCAGGAGCAGCAGCTGTGGCCAGCAGCCGTTTCAGTGCAACACAAAACCTTCAGATAAACACATCATGAATAAATCTGACTCTTATTGCATAGAATTTTATTTTATTTTTCAAACAGACTTTAAGAAATTCACAGCAGATTTTACAGAGTTAAAAAAACAACAACTGTTCACTCATAAACCTATCAATTGAAGTGCTTCATAATCACATTTCCCTTCCAGTGGAGGTATAAATAAGAGCATGAAAAAGAAAGGAGTATCGGGGGGGTCATCTTCCACTCAGCTGCATCCCACTGCAGGAGAGAGCACAACACAAACAGCTTTAAGATCATCTTGTTTTTAGTAAAACAAACTCCTCTGTCCCATAATTTAGTGAATTCACTCAAACTTGATTACACTTCCAACCACATTCAGTCCCTGATCCATAATGTCTGATATGACGCTGCAGTCAGTGAATGAACTCAAAGTCTAGAGACACAACTGAGCCCGCAGAAAGATGGTTTAATTTGTCAACATGTTTTTTACTGACAGTATCTTGACTACAGTAAGTTTTTTATTGTTTACCGAACAAGAAGGCCACTGTTTGCACAAACTAACTCAGTTAAGCACAAGTAGCTGGAGCTTGTCAACCAACTACTAACTTCGTGTAAATTGAAGTTTCCTGCTCACAGTTCTTTAAATTAAATATAGGGGTTTTGCGTAGCATGATTGTTCTTTAAACAAAGTGAGAAAAGTAATATTCACAAGAAGAAGAGAATTTAAAAATAAAGTTTAAATTATTTTAAGATATTTCAGAATTAAAGTAACAAGAAAGATTTATGGGGAAACAAAACAACAAATATTATTCTACTGTGCAGGATGTGATAAACTCCTCGCCCCACACACAACTGTTTTAGTCCCTTCAGTGAACGAGTTATGAAATCATTTCTACTAATTTAATAAAAATCAAAAGACTGTATGAGGGCAAACTACCTTATTATTTATATATGACAGGTTTACACATGTATGGAAAGGACTTTGCTGGTTGCATAAATTATAATTCAATTATAATTTGGTTTTCAACAAGCTAACCGAACTAGACGAGCAGCTTTCAGGCTTCAATGTGTACCATAGAGTTAAAAAGACAAGGTGTCAGAATCCCTACAGTTTTCCACCGGATTGTTCCTGCAGTTTAAATTCCTTGTAATGAGTTGCCAGAGGCAGTGTGGGGTTTTCTGAGGTTGTATCTAATAACACCCCCCTCCCTACCTCCGGCACCTGTTGCTCAAAGCTGTCATTTCGCGGACGGCAAAAAGGGCAAGAATTCCCATAAATCTGTTTTCTCTGGTAAAGTTGGCTGTTTGAAAATGTTTTTGACCATGAGAAACAGACGGTTATGGCTAATCTGTGAGCAGTATCAGGTTCTCCACATTACAAAGACTATGCCAGGAAAAAGTAATGTTTAGAGCAATAAGTATGTTGCTTTAGAACAAGTAATACTACATTTAGCTAGTGTTATTTTCATTGAGTTCTTCCATCTTTGTGTACAAAATATACATATATATCACAATATCTTTTAAAACAACCTGTTGGCTTTCTGGTGTTTTAGATGACTGATTCAAAGTTTCATCTCAATATTTGTGAGTAAATTAAGATTTTTTTCTTAATAAATATCTGACAAATTTAAAATCATTGTGATAGTACATAAAATATTCAACACATTCACTTAGATTCTCACACTCTTTTTTAATGCACAGATACACAAAACTATAAATAAACATATAACATAAAATAATCAATATTATAGCAATATTTCATATTTAAGCAGCAGTAATAATAGTGGCTGCATGTTTGTTTTCATATAAAAGTAGTTAAATCATAGCATACATTTTTTTAAATTAATGTGTGGTATTTTTGCTCAAAATGATCAAACCCTCAAAATCCCTTATCAGCCTATGCCTAAATAAAACATTTAAATTAACTAATGGAAACCCTGTAGTAGGGGTGTGCCTTATCGTCTTGTTTACGGTAATACCGGTGGATTTTTTGACACTGGTGAAAAAATTAATATTGTGATATCATATGATGATGTAATTTAACTGAGCCTGACCCGTACAGTGTGAGGCCCTATGTGCTATCATTATTTGGCAATATCGCCCACCCCTACCCTGCAGCATAGTGTTTCACGCAAACTGAAAGTTAACTTAATAATCTAAACAAGTACAGCCTCAAAAAGGTAAAACCCATGAACATAAAACACCATAAAACATACTTAGTGTAGCTTATTTGCTGAAAGTAGAAGCCAAAACGCTCCTAAAACAAAGTCAATTGAAAACCTTCAATTCTCACTCCATCCCATTTGAGTGTATTTTAGAAGAACACATTTTTTAAGTAACAAAAGTATCTAGAAGTTGTAAATTATATAGAAGAAAATGGTTTAATACTTACACACACACAGAAAAGAAATCAGTGGTTAAATCTTGAATCCAAGAGCCCTCATGCACTCTTTATGTGCCTCGATCAGGTCTCTGCAGTTCTCCTCTCCCTTTTCAATGATGCTGGTGGAAACAAACGCAAGGTAAGAATTACTTCCCAGGTGCAAAAATGAAAGCTTATTTTGTCTCTCTGGCCAGGTACTTACCAAGCATCCCTGACTTTTTTTGTCTCTGGACAGGCACAGCATGGTTTCAGAGGCTTCTGCTCCGCTGTGCCCGTCGTCACAGCAGAAGTTTCCACGCTGGCAGCAGACAGGGAGGACATCTTTATGCTGAAATACAGACATGTGAGGAAAGGTTTGTTAACGGAGGATGTGCAGTGTTGAGTGTGGGAACAAGTATAAGCCGAGAAACACATTTTCAACACTGTTTTTTGCACAATTTTAAAGACAAGTTTCTGATCATCTGCATGTCGCCTAATTTTCTTTGGAACAGGATACAATAAACACCTTTCCCCTGCACTTCACAAGTTGAAGCAGGTGTGAAGAACAAAAAAAAAAGAAGCCTGTTCCTACATGTTTCCAAGTGCTCCTTTTCCAAGAACTCAGTAATCACTAATGTAAGTGATAGAAACTGGAGTGAGGAAAAGAATCGAGACCCTCTAAATTTATCTCAAGCTATGTGACGAGTCACATACAACATGCCAAAGTGCAGATTTTATATGAATAGTCATTTCAGAAATATAGAGCTGCAGTGTGCTACACAAAGAGGCCACATGGTCAACAAGCAGAACTCAAATTTTATTGAAACAAAATAAATCCTGGAAACCACATCAATGACAACAGTTTCCCTTCCTGTAGATTGATCAATTATCCCGAGACACAATGTTTTATTTATTCATTATTCTCCAGATTACAAAGCTCATATCATGATTGTGGTCAAATAATTTATTAGCAAAAGGGTTCCACAGGTTCAAATGTCACAAAAATGTTTGCCCAGTCCAAACAAAATAGCCCAGAAAATAAAAAGATCAGATTGCTTTCCAAGATTTAGCTACCAAAAAAATGCACCTATATTACATTTTATTTCTTCGTTTATTGAGTCTAATTTATAGATAAAAATGCTCCACAAGTGATTAAAAAATAACCCTACATAATAGACACCAAGCCTTTCCTTTCGTTATAGAATTAATGTACCTACTAGCCAGTCTACTCGTTTCAAATATTGTTAGTTTCCTTGTATTTCACTCACACAAAAAACATGAAGTGATGTAACTTCTGAAAAGGTGAACTCATGAACATGCAGCACAGAAACCGGGCAACTATCGGGACCAATACTTAAATTTTCCAGTCCCTTCAAAGGTCCTATGAAAGTGACGAAACGTGAATTTATTTATAGCTTCGCTGTGCTGTCGTTCAACAGCGTTTATTAACTTTTCAACGACCTTACGAAACTATTACATAAAATTGGCTAACATTAGCTAACACAGTGTTGACAAAAACATTCGCATTGACGCTCATTATACAGCAAATAAACGCTGCCTTTAAATATACACAACACATTCGAACCCCTGTTCAATATTGAGGTAAATTTACGTTGTGTAACGCTCACTCACTTGTACGGAGGCCAACTGTCACGCTAACGGACACTTCTCCTTCAAAAACGAAATGATCATGCGGGAGAAAATGGTCACGTGTTCACTTCGTTCTCACGTGACTTTACGTTTTAGCCGAGGCTTCTGGGAATTGTAGTAAGTTAATACAAAAGGCGGGACGCCGAGAGTAACCTAACCGAGCCCACAGCCAGTGTCTAATATAAATGAATGGTAAGATGAATATTATTAAAACAGAATATTGATTTCCAAAATAATATTTATTTTGACAAATAATAAATTGTTTTGACCCAGAAACTATTTTATATTAAAAATAGTTAAAAATAAAGTTTATTTTGGCTTTATTTAGCTATAACTAAATTAACTACGGAAAAGCTAAGAAATAACAGATTTATTTGTGTATTTTTAAAAATCTTATTAACATTAGGCTATCAAGGCAGGAAGAAAAACAAAATAACACACCTCTGGCCTTGCCTTAAAGCATTTGCCCCATACTGTGTCCTAATTACCTAAACTGGCTGCAGCTGTGACGGTGTGCATGAGCAGTAGCAGAGTCACTGCTGAAGTTCACCATGATAGATTGGGCGATGACTGGTTGTGTGTGTGTTTGTTTGTTTGTTTGTTCTGTTAGCAAAATATGTCATGAACAAATGAACTTTAATGGATTTTAATGAAACTCTCAGAAAGTAATCATTGGATGTACATCTATGACTGACTGACTTTTTGAGTCAAACCCATTCAGGAAGGAGGTCAACCTTAGAAAACCACAAAAATGTCTATAACTCAGTCAACTTTACAGACGTTGAGTTAAAATTTGTTGTGTTAGGAGCTAAGACTTAAGCCCAATTTATACTCCAATGGCTAACTGTGCGATATCTGTTATTAAAACTTTAGCATTAACTATTGGAGTCACATCTGTATCAGTTTGCAGAAAAGCTCATGAACCAGTGTATGGATTTTACTGAAACTTTCAGAAAGTAATCATTGGATGACCTTTTGGAGTCAACCCAATTCAAGATGCTAATCAACCTTAGCAAACACATAAATAGCTATAACTCAGTTTTATAGATATTGAACTACAAAATGATACGGTAGAAACTGAGAATCATCCTCATCTATAATTATATATACATCTATAACTCTGTCATTTCTCATCACAAAATGACCTTAGTTTAAAACGCGATATGCATTCCTAGACCTTTGATTTTATTTTAAAATTAAAATAAAACCTTATTTTTTGTGTCTGTTCTAGTTTACACTTCATGTTCGCTAAGGTTAATGTCTCAGTATGGATATGTATGTTTTGTTCTGAAAATTACAAATTGTTTAAAACTCTAAAATGAAATACACCAGACATATTTCTTTTCTTTTCTTTTAGTCTACACAGCTTCTTTGGTTGATGCTCTGTTATATAAGACATATTACTGCTGGTAGGTGCAATGTAAAGTACACAACAGTGATCTGGGAGGTTTGGAATATGAAAAATGTCTATTTTCTGTCCTGCAGAAGGACAGAAAATTTTAGTAGTTTGTGTGCGTTTCCACTTGTCTCCGTGGTGTACAGTGCGTCAGTATAGCAAAGCAATGCGTAAGCAGAGGAACTGAGTCACTTACTCCAGTTTTAGGACCAGCTGTGTGCTAGATAAACCAGCACGTAAGCATATTGTTCATTATTGTGTGATAGATACACAGCTCCAGCTGAAACATTCACTGCTGCAATCTTTGGTTTCACAGGTAGTGGCTCCTAAATATAAGTTTTATCTAAACGCTGTTTTTGTTTTGATCTTCCTTGTTGAAAGCTGTCCTTAATAAGGAGTCAGGGTGTCCTGACCATCTGCCACCTTCTTTTACCGGCTGCAGAAAGCTTGCAGCGTCTTCTGGAAAAAGCTTTTCATTTCAGTATTTGGCATGCAGCAAACAAATATTTGCTTGCAAAATGCATAGTAGTCTGCAAAATGCAATCATACCAGGACTCTGCAGAGCAGATGTTCCCACATTCTTCTGCTTCTGCGAACAAACCACCAGCAGCAAAATTGCAATCCCGACTATCCCTGCTTAAAGTGCACAAACAATAAGTAAATTAAAATAAGAGCATAATCTCAACAAAAAAAGACCTAAATAGAATCTTATATTTGTCTATTTATGAGTAATTTTTTAACTTGACCTTGGCTAAGTGGTTGTCCGAATCTATATCTTTTTGGTATTTTTTTGTGCTTTGGAGTTTATTTTTCTAGTTTTTTTGTGTTGTATTTTCCATCCATCCATCCATTTTCTTTAACTGCTTCTCCATTCCAGGTCACGGGCAGCCGGTGCCTATCTCCAGCAGTCACTGTGCGAGAGGCGGGGGACAGGTCACATCTACAGGACACATCTTCTCTCGAGTCCTTGTGAAAGTCTGCATCGTTGGGTCCAAGCTTTCCTTTAAATCGTAACAGTGACAACATATCTGAAAACAAAAATTACTTGTGTACAACTGTCTAAACTGATGATCTTGAAGTTGTTCAAAGTATTTGTGGAACTCTGTTCAGAACAGGTGATGCAATGCATTGTGAAAAGGGAATATAGAATCCCTAAACAAATATCAGCTTTTGCCCAATCTGTGTTTTTTCATTTAACTAAGAAGTGGAACATACTTCCTGATGAGTCGGAAAAAATGTGACTAACCTTAATTCCGTTATTTTTCCCCAGGAGGCCAAAAATTGGCTTTTTAGTGGCCAGTACTGTCACCATTAATTGGCATGGTTAAAATTAAACATGGTTAGTTAAGAGTTCACATTACTGTATGAAATTTAATATTTAAGTTTTTTTAATTTACATTTTCAAATGTTTGTATTTAGTTTCATTAGCATTGATCGTATTTAGGGCGGCACGGTTTCCATGTTCTCCCCATGCATGCATATTTACTCCGGTTTCCTCTCACAGATCAAAAACATATATGTTAGGTTAACTGATAACTCTAAATTGTCCCTAGGTGAGAGTGTAAATGGTGGTTTGTCTCCATGTATCCCTGTGATAGACGTGCAACCTGTCTATAGTGTACCTCCCCTCTCATACAGTGACTGCTGGAGATAGGCATCAGGTTCCCGTGACCCAGAAAGGAGAAGTAAGAAAAAGATGATTGTATTCACACTGGGTTTTTTTTTTAGAACTTGAATTCATCCTGATAGTACTGATTTTGTTTTATTTTAGTATCTTTTTACCTGCTTATAAGGACTGCAAATGAAAATTAACCATTGCGTAAATCAGGCATAATGCAACTGCTTTTTTTGAAGTGTATTGTTATTGTGCTTAGTCCCAAATAAATAAGCCTAAAACCTAAACTAAAGACTTAACCAACTTGTGTAAAACTAAAATTGGCCTTTTTAGAGCTTCTCTAAGTTGCTTGGACTTTCCTATTGCCCTGAGTATTGATCATTTCAATGAGTACAGTGAAACACATCCTGTTTATGTTTGCAAAGAGAAGCTACCAGTTGCAGTCAATCATGAACTAACAAGAAGTTAATATGCTCTTGCCATGTCATATTGAAAGACTCTTTAAAACCTTCAGGATCACTTTTTTTTATATTTAGGTGTATGTATGTATATATTTCATGTCTGTGTAAACTTTCTTTATAAAGCACCTTTCATACACAAACTGGAACAAAAAGTGCTTTACACCAGATAAGACAAAACCAAAAGAAAGCAACAAACAACCAAACTAAACAAAAAAAAATCAATTGTAAACACAAACAAGATCATTTAAAACAGCAATAAAATTCACAAGGATTGTTGAACATGTGGAAACTGAGGAAACAGTTTCATTGATGAGGAAACACCAGAGGTAGATATAAGAATATATAAACTGGAAAAACATGAATTCTAAAATCAAGATTATTAAAAATGTAATGTTTTGCATATAACTACTGTTCCCTGAAGGCGAGGAACAAGGTATAACACATGAAGTATGGGTTATCACGCCCTTGCGTCTCCTGGCTGAAGACACCTCTAATCATGCCTTTAGGCAAATGACATGATGACAACATGCAATTGGCCCTGCCTACATCATATACCCGGTTGTCATCACCGTCATTTCTCAGTTTAATAGTCGCTCTTTATAGAGCCCCAGCTGAGCAGCGGGGCAGCCATGTGTCGTACCTTGTTCCTCTCCTTCAGTGAACTGTAGTTATATGCATAACAGTACCTTCACTGAAGGAGAGGAACGAGGTACGACATATGAAGTTTGAGACATATATAAACGCCCACAGAGCAGCCATCTAACCTGGGTAAATACAGCACACTAGAGCAGCCCCTTAGACCCAACAGAAAGAAAAGAGTGAGCCACAGAAAGGGCTGTCACATCTGTTGGGGCAAAAATAATTATCAAATAGTAAGATGTCTGTTTCAAAGAACCAGAAAGAGATCGATCTCTGTGTTTTAGAAGAATTTCATTCCGAAGGCAAAAGGTGTTCGGAGACTCCACTCCTTTCAACTCAATCAGGAGTAGAGCCTCGAGTGAAATACAATATACACTTTTATAGGGAGGTTTCATTACATCAATGTTGCAAAGCAGTTTCACTTCTCATGAAGAAGATCTAACAGTCAAGGACAGTTTAACAGAGTCTCTTCTCAGTTCGCACATAGCACAAAGATAAAAACATTTCAAAACCTTGTTACAAAACAAAGTATGACTAGAAGAAAAATAACGTCATAAAGTCTTCTACTGACGTACTTGTGCAGACAAAATGTATAACATTTTACAGAAAGCAGAACATTGTTAACATCATAAAAATTTTCCATTACATATCCAAATGATAAAACTGAACAAATGTGTGCGGTGAAGACCAGCTGGTCGCAGCACAGATATCAGTCATTGGTACCGCTCTATATAGAGCCCAGGATGTTGCTACACCCCTGGTGGAGTGCGCTCTCACAACATGAGGGATAGGGAGACCCCTGCTGATGTAAACTAAAGAAATAGCCTCCACAATCCAGTGGGAGAGTCTCTGTCTGGACAGAGCCTTGCCCTTGGCTGTGTGGCAACACACACAAAAAGTTGTGTGCAGTCAACATAAATGCGCAGTGCACGTAAAAGACACAAGGAATGCAACCTCCTTTGATCCTCAGATGCAAAAAGAGGTGGATAAAAATTTGACAGCTCCATGGCTATGGAGCTGTAGTCTGAAAGAATAACCTTAGAGTGATATGCTGCGTTTGGTCGCAGAGTGACCCTGGAGCCATCAAGTGAAAACTGGAAGCAGGAGGGATTCAAAGGCAGAGCATAGAGGTCCTCAACCCACTCTGCAGTTGTCAGAGTAAGAAGCAGTGCAAGCTTACATAAAAAAACATCATATCTACCAACCCCAGGGGTTCAAATAAAGGGTTGCAAGGAGCCTCAAACATCACAGTAAGATCCCAGGATGGGATATTGGGTTTATTTACAGGTCTCAGTCTATGGACCCCTTTGAAAAATGCACCGCCAGGGGTTGTCACACCATCGAAACCAGTATGGCAAGCAGAAATAACAGCCAGGTTAACTTTAATTATGGAAAAGGAGAGAGTTTTATCTCATAGCTTCTGCAGAAATGTCAAAACATTGACCACTGAGCACTGAAATGGGACAATGTGCTTGTCTTCACACCAAAAGCTTGCCATCTGGTCAAAAGCTTGCCATTTGTAGGCATTTGTAGGTATCTAGGGGATAATGTCCTAGAGCTCTGGATTGTTGCCACCTCAACAGGGGGGAGAGCTTTAGATAACAAGCTGGACCTCTTAGGAGGTAGGGTAGGCATGACTTTGTTGGCAATCGAGGTGCCGCCACCAAAATCAGAGACGCACCCTTTCTACTACAGGCAGTATCATTTCCACTGGGGGAAATGCATACAGAAGTACATTGGGCCATGGGTGGGCTAGAGCATCCACTCCTAGCGGCGTGTTCTGATCTGTTATGTAAAAGAACAGAGGGTAGTGAGGTTTGGCCCCAATGGAGAAGAGATTCACAGCTGCTTTGCCAAACAGACACCTTTGACTGAGCCACCACTGAGGGGTGAAACATCTATTCTCTCACCAGAGATTTGCCTCTGGAGAGCAAATCTGCACTCAAATTCATCATCCAGGGACACGAGTGGCCCTGATAGACAGAAAAATGCTGCACCACTGCAAGAAAGTGTGAGACAGCTTTAACAGGGGAAGTGAACAAGTCCCTCCCTGTCAGTTTATGTGTGAAATCACAGTGTTGTCTGTTCTGATCAGAACATGATGATCCATCAGAACTTGGCAAAAATGTTTCAGAGCCAGCAAAACTGCTAATAGCTCTAGGTAGTTTATGTGGAGCTTGGACTGCATTGGTGTTCAAACCCCCCTCACTGCCACACCATCACACAGAGCACACCACCCCATCAAGGAGGCATCTTTGGGGACCACCTTGTGAAAAGATACTCTCCCTATCAGTGAGCCTCGGCACAACAGGCCAGGCTCCCTCCAAAGGCAGAGAGCTGGCATACAGGAGATAGTTATTGTTAGTTTCTTCTGGAGGTGATGTTTACACAGTCAGTGAGAGCAAGTCCAGCACTGATCCAAGTGCATTTTCAACATGCCTAGTGGGGCTACTGCAATCACAGACTCTATCATGCCCATCAGCTGTAAAAACCCTCTGGAAACACAGTTTGTGTCCCAATTGAAACTGAGCAAGGCAGTGGTGAAACACAGCCACTCTGTGTTCTGAAAGAGGAGCTCTGCTTGAAAGGGAGAATATTTCAAGCCTGAGAAATGAAAACTGCTGACTCAAGGTCAGCAAGCTTTTCTGGAAGTTCACAGAAAAACCCAGAGGTGAAATGTGTGACAGAACCTGAGACAATTTCTCTGTTGTTTGCTCTCTGGAGATGCTTTTAGAGTCCAGTCATCCAGATTAGCTCAAATGTGGATTCCATTTTATCTGAAGAGAGCTAATGCTACCTCCACCCTTTTTGTAAACGTGCAAGGAGCAAGCAACAGACCGAAGGGCAAAACAATGTATTCATAAGCTATGCCCTCTAAAGCGAACCTCAGAAACTGTCTGTAATCCAGACTTATTGCTATGTCAAAGTAGGCGTCTGTCAGGTTATTTGTTGCAAACCAATTGCTGGACTGACAGCATTTAGAAGCTGCTTGAGTATTAGCATTCTGAATTTGTATGCTCGTAGGTACTTGTTTAACACTCTCAAGTCCAAGATCAGATAAAGTCCACCCCCTTTTTTTGGAATAATAAAATAACGTCTGTACCAACCTTTGTTCATTTCTGAAGTGGTTCCTGCTTTGTTGAGTCTCTCCAAAGACTCGGAGGAGGGCCCTTTCTCCAGCTTTAATGACAGGAAACTTGGCCATGACTTGTGGCTGTGCTGGATGGGAGTTCAAGCTTGAAGACAGTGCATCTCTTTTAAGTGGAGGAAGTGGTAAAGCTGGTTTGTGAATGCTTATGTTAGACTTGGGTCTCATGTCATGTCTGGGAATAATACAGCACAGCCCTTCAGTCTGCTTCTTCCACAGCTCAAATTTTGCCTTTATGGCATCAAGAGATTGTCCAAACATACCATCAGCTGCCACCAGTTTATTCAGGTAGACAACCCTGTGCCTGTCCAGGATGTCAAAAAGTGTCAGCCACAGGTACCTCTGCACCACCACTGCTGATGGTATTCCTCTGCCCAGGGAGAACGCTCCACAGCAGGACACACATGGTGATGGAGCTCAGAGCACGAGCAGTGGTTGCTTGGTTATATTTTTTTCAGTGAGCAGCAGAATCTACAGTGCTTATGGACGGGTTGTGGGGCCTCTACCACCATGGTTGTGAGACGGTGCCAAATACACTGGCGTGGGCAGAATATTCTGGCTTTTTCAGCACCTTCCAGATCTAGATACTGTCCATAGCTGGGTACTGTGACATGGGTAGACAGTAGTTTGTTCCATGAGGATGTCAGCTCTGAAACAAAGTCTGGAAACATGGGCAGCCATTTTTTTTTTGTGCTGCCGTCTCCACAGAAAGATAAAACCCTATGAATCGCAAAGGTCTCTGAGCAGGAAGGGGAGCGGGTCACTTCACTTCCACTCTTTACACTGTTACAGGGAGAAAAAGATTTTTCATCCTGGCCCACCAGTACAGCAGCACCCTGATCCAACAAAAATTCACTGATATTGTCCGACAGACCATAAATGCCAAGGCCAATGTCCAGCATGTCCTCACTCCCTGATGGGTTTCAGTCGAAACTGAGACTGAGCAGCATCCTTTTCATTTTTGGCTTACTTGTCAACATAATCCATGTGGTCCACCCAGCTGGAACCGGGGACTCCGACTGAAAAAGTGGCCTTGTCAGACTCTGACAAAACCGGTTACCAACTCGGAGAGTAGTGAGTCTTGATGTGCGACAGCAGCCTCCCTCAGCACTTTCTCCAAGAACTTAAAGCTGAACTGAAACCTGTTTTGAAGCCAACATCACTGAAAATATAGCCATAAAATGTTTTTTTGTAGAAATTTTAAATAAAATATACTATATTTTTTTAGTAATTCTGAATATTGAATAAACCACTCAAGTGTTTTCAGCTTTTTCCGTGACCACCCCGGAAGTCTGACGTCCACTGAGCCGCTGAGGTTCAGCGATTCATCAGTGAGTGCATGAATACAGGTACAATATTCTTCAGTTCATTGGAATTACTTGTTCGAATTGGCCAGAAAATACCACTGGAGTTTTATTTTTTGGCTTCCCAAAAAATAAAAACCTTCCTCAGATTTGGATCCAAAAGCTCAGATGTGGGAATTACTATCAGAACTTGGGTTCGGATTACATCAAAGGGAAGAACCGTTCCGACCCTCGTTACTGTGGTGGACTGGCTTCACGCCAAAAACACAAGATTTTTTGCCAGCAGCAGTTCTAACTGTTTTTAATTTTAAAAGAAAGTCAAATGTGGAGGAAGACATTGCCACTGAAAAGGAGACGAAAAACAGGAAGTTTTACCTCAAACGTGATGTGAACGCACGCTGTCATTAAAAGCTCTGAGCTGCTTACAGGCCGACAGCCTGAGATCAGTTTGTGATTCAAGCAGTGAGAAGCCACACCCCTAAAGACGGGGGCGAACAGAAGACTTCTGCTTTGCTTGTGTTAGCTTTGTGCTCATCCCGAACCACAAAAGCCAGACAGAGTACAAGACTACTCTAAACTAGTGGTTCACGGGCAGGCGTGCTTACCAGAGGCAGCAGTGACTAACTCCAATAAGAGCAGTTAAGCTAATTTAGAGCAGCCTTGTGAGACACAGAGCTAACTAGCGGTAACTAGCTAGCTTGACTCAAAGAGGTGTTCTTAGCGAAGTAAAGAGTAAAAACTGAGGAATGACAGTGATGACAGATGGAAATATAGTTCAGGTGGGGCCTGACACGTGTCATCATTTACCTTAAGGTGTGATTAAAGGTGTCTTCAGCCAGGACACATGAGGCATTGATATCCTATACTTCATGTGTTGTACTGAGTGTATTGACTGAAAGGGAATCAAGACTTTTTTTTTTTTTTAAAGAAAAAGTAAGTAATTGTAAGTTAAAACCTCATACTATCCAACTTATAAGTGTACTTGTGATAAGAAAAGTAGATGCTTTTATATAAAGCACATATTCAAATAAA
>JAOXNZ010000188.1:24270959-24287830 GCA_028566095.1 Kryptolebias brasiliensis | reverse complement strand
ACACGTGGGTTTACTCCGGGTACTCCGGTTTCCTCCCACAGACCAAAAACATGCATGTTAGGTTCATTGGTAAAAACCCTGAAGTAAATGTCATTTATGCCCTTGATGAATTATGTAAACTTCTGACTGCAACTGTTATTGCACCCCAAGTAAAAGTATCACAAAGAGTAAAAACCTATGTAGAAGAATGCTAGTAATTTATCATGCCAAGTGTCCAGACCTTTAAATTAATTCCACTTTGCTGTCACATTATATAATGTAATTCTTTCATTTATCAAACTTGCCAGCTCGCAATGAATCATCTCATTCTTAGAGGGAAATACAAAAAAAACACAACTTCAATATCATGTATTTCATATTATATTACTGAGTAACATTCCAGTCCTTGTTTGTTTTTTCTGATGTGCAAACAAACAACTGAGGCTCAGAGCTGCTGGTGTACTGTACGTACAGCATCAGGTAACACACAACAGGGTTTAATTACATCCGTGGAAAAGCTGACCCAGACTGAACTGGTCTCTTCACACACACTGCCAGATGTCTGGTTCACATGACAATAATTCTGATGCCCTCGGCTTGCTCCTGCACCCACCATTGTCTTTAGTATTAATGTGAGCTGGACCTTGTCCTTTTGACATGGTTTGATTCATGTGAGAATGAGACGTGGTTACTGAATAGTTGATGAGCTGGGAGAAAAAGAAAAGAAGTGCAAGAGTGGGGTTGGGACAAAAGTGGAGAGAAGCAGTCAGAGAGGGAGGGAGGGATAGAGACTGAGCTGAAAGGAGGGTATCCACTTGCCTCGCTCCACACAGCTTCAGTGAGCTCTGAGGTTCGGAGGTTTGATGCAAAACTGGGAGGTCCTGACTGCTGGACTCAGGCTGATTCTGAGAAGAAGAAGGAGCGGCAGGGAACAGAGGATGGCCTGTGCTTTCAGCTGATCAGAGGAAACTGAGGCTTACCATGGAAAAACTAAAAGGTCCCACTGTGGGATTCACTAAAGCCACCTGTGGATGGAGAGCCCTGCTCCTCCCGCAGCTGAACAGACAGTCTCTGTATGTGTACGGCAGCGAGGTGGCTGTGGAGAAGGAGTGCATTCGTCAGCTGGAGAGTGGAGTCTTTGTCATTCACCCTTTCAGCCCCATGAGGTACTTCATTTATCTGATACATTCAGGCCAGTCCTGTACATTACTTTCACCTGGTCTTTGGATTTTTTAGTTTTATTTTTGTTGTTCTTTTTATTTTATTTCACTCCTAACAAAAAAATGTATCAAAGTGTTATATAATGGAAAACTCTTTCAGTGTTTAGATGAAACTGTTTACCATTAAGACGTAATGGCATTTGTCAGTAAGAGGCAAAAAGAATAATAATTGAAGTTTGTGATAAGTAATCACTTGTCATTTATTGTGCAGAAATTCCCCAAAATTTACTAAACTTCAGTTCTACATTAACAGATTTCCTCAAAAGGTTCGCGTGTCATTTAGGGAAACCAAAAAGAAGGTAATTATATTATTACATTGCATCAACTGATTGAATGAACAATCTGCAGAATGATTTCTCTATTCCAGTTTAGGAATACTACTTTACTGTATTATTACTTGATATAGTTATAATTATAAAATTAGTTTGAACATATTTCTGAACATTTGTTACAAAGTCCTCTGCACAGCAAAATAAAAATATTATAAAACCAGCATAAGTGACAGAAATCTACAATGTTGATGTTCTGCTTCTACGACATCTACTGAATGTTAGGAAAGGGGGTTTCTCCTCAGTTCTTTTTCCTGATATTCCTGTATTCTTGTTTTTCCATTTTATTGTAGTTTTAATGCAAATTAAGGACCTGAATTACCTTCTACAAAATATTTTTCTCAAATGAAGTAGTTAAAAATGGTCTTACAGGAAGGAGGTCTTGAGTTTGACTCCTGGCTGGGGCCTTTCTGTGTGACGTTTGCAGGTTCTTGCATGAATTAGTTTTCTTCGGGGTACTCTAGTTTCCTGCCACAGTCCGAAAACATGCAAGTTAGAATAACTGGTGATTCTAAACTGACCCTAGATGAGAGTGCGAGTGGTGGTTTGTCTCTGTGTGACCCTGTAATGAATTGGCAACCTGTCCAGGCTGTACCCCACCTCTTGCCCAGTGAATATAAGAAATAGCCACGGGCTCTCTGCAATTCTAAACAGGGTCATGCAGGTAAAGAAAATGAAAAGATTTTCAAACATCACAGAACATATATCAAATGTAAAATAAAAAGCACAAGCAGAAAGAATTATAATGAAAAAAGTAGACAACTAAAAACAACTGAAGGTTTACTGAAAATAGGCAAAATAAAATGTTGCTTTATCAATTTTGTTTTAGAGATGGTTCAAATAATTTCTTTAAGGATGTTACTTTTAGAGGTGGCTGATTTTACATTATGGGTACCTTATTGTGGTTATTGATGTATAAGTCAATCATTTGGAGCAAAAAGAGAGAGGGAATGAAACAATTAGGACCAGAGAGCAGAGTTATTTGAGCCAGGCAATTAAAGCCAGCCTTACGAGACGTGCAGTTACGTTATCAGAGTATTTAGTGTGCATAAATCAGCTTGTCTTACCGCCTGCCGCAGGACTGTCTAATGAGATCTCTGACAGCTAAAATAAGACTACAAACCAACACTAAAAATAAGATCTGTTTGCTGCTCAAAGACCACTCATGCAGACATTTTGATCCATCTTTTGCAGGAGCTACTACATCATGTGCATGATGGCCATCACCTTTCTGAACCTGATTGGGATTCCCATGGAGATAGCATTTATGGACGGCACCAGCGGACTGGCCTGGGAAAGTTTCAACGTGTTCTCAGACACCTTGTTTCTGCTGGATGTGGTTCTGAACTTCCGAATGGGGATCATAACAGAGGACGCAGAGGTGAGAGCGGCTGTGCTCTATTTTCAGACACAATCTGGGAAGGCGATTATCCCTGCATCGTCGAGCTCATACAATCCATCTCTGTCCCATCTGTAATCTACTCAATACACCAAAGGCTAGATTAACTTCCCACTGAGCTCCATCCAGGACAACATTGGCACCTGATGTTAGATTTTATAACAGGGATTGGGATGTTTTAGTTAAATAAGTACGTAACCTTTACAATTAATCAGCCATATCCCATTTGCTTCCATTGACTCATGAATCCCTGCTAGTCACAAATGACCCATCTGTGCTGTTCTTTACACAAACATCTGGTTTTGTAAAATTTATTTTCAGTTTGTTTCTACGTACCAAAAATGTTCATTTACCTGCTTCACCAACATTTTGGAGGAAGTGTCAACTGAATGCAGATCAAGTGTTAAACTATCAAATCTGTTGATCAGGATCCTAATCCAGCCATTTAATCTTTTTTTGTTTTCTTTTTTTCAGGAAGCTATTTTAGATATAAAGAGGATCCGACTGAATTACCTGAGGACATGGTTCATCCCAGACATCATAGCAGCTTTCCCAATAGGATACATACTGCTGTTTGCGGTAATAAAGAAATTGTCAAAATAAAAAGTGATCATTATGCTCAAGTGTATGTTGGTTCTCAGAACAATGATGTGTCTAATTTAATACTCTATGTTCTGGTTTATTGTTACATACAAAGAGTAATATGACATGTAAATAAAAAATACTGTAACTAATCAAGAAAGAACAAGAAAAAAAGCAAAGAAGAAAATGATTTAAAGTAGAAATACAGTGATTATATGGATCAATAAAGCCTAATTATAACAATAATAATAACACTCTGTAACTAAGATTAAAAAGGACATTTTTTAAAAACTGCATTCTTAGGACTTACAATACCACAGTGATGACAACCCATCTAAGACCAACAAGATGATGAGGATCCTTATGTTTGTGCGGATCCTCAGCCTGATCCGACTCGCTCGAGTGTCTAGACTGGTCAGGTTCTTTAATGAAGTCGAGAAGGTAAGTTTAGGCTTTAAATGGTTTGCATAGTTCACATTTTCTCCCTGTTGGTACCTAACCACATTTAGCTTCAGTGAACAAATGACTTAATGGAGGGTAACTGGAAAAAGGTGGAATCCTCCCCCTAAGTTGAAAGTGAGTTTTTGCTTTAAGCGATAGACTGAGAGTTTTGTTCTCCAGTGATGGCAGGATGCTTTCTGAAAAAAAAAAAACTTTTCTAAGTCCGCCTCTAAACCATTTACTGTAGGTTTGGACAATGACTTGACTTCTTATTGCCATTATAAGTATTGTTACTTTTCCAGTCCACTCTTCTTTTTTGGGGATTTTCATATTTAGAGTTGGGAAATACATTCCTCTTGCTGTTATTTGTTGGTAGTTAACATATTTGATTAGTTTTTTTTAGTTTTTGTTTAGTTTTTTTAAATTGGTTTAGGGATTTTGGCTTTTAAACATAATATAGATTTTGCAGAGGTTTTCAGTTTGGATGTTTCTTTGTATTTCGAAATTGTCCCTAGGTGTGAGTGAGAGTGTGAATGGTTGTTTGTCTCATTTGTCTCTATGTGTCCCTGGGATGGGCTTGTGACGTGTGCAGGGTGTCCCCCACCTCTCACACAGTGACTGCTGGAGACAGGCTTCAGCTCCCTTGTGACTCTAAACAGAAAAGCAGGCAAAGGAAATGGATGTATGGATGTTTCTTTTGTTAATTATTTCCATTCTCTGGAGGTCCCTATTATCTGTTTCTCCCGTGATCAGCTTGCTTTTCATCTCACCTCCATCTCACCTCTTGCGAATGTACCTCATCCACTTTCCTGAGAATCCTCAGTCAGTATTCAAACCCCTTTTTTAACACTTCTTGTCATATTTTTCTATTCATTTTTGTTCAATATTTCCTCATTATTCTGTTGCAACTGAGTTCAGACTTAATAAAGCACCTAAGAGTTTTCCTACTTCTGAGCTTCTCCTCATTCATCTGGTCATCTTATGTGTTAGTTATAACACTATTTCTGTATACTCTGTTAAATGTAAAGACTCTAAATTACAAAGACATCAGTAAAATACAAAGCCTAGCATTCCTTGAAGGAATGCATATTGTCATCTGGTTTTCATGCTAGAGTTTTGTCTCCAAACATTTATGAGCTGTAGATGTACATCCAATGATTACCTACTGAGACTTTCATTAAAATCCATACAGTGATTCACAAGATATTTTCCTAACATGACAGATAAATAAAAATAAACACAACCAAAAACAGTGGCACACGGCATAGTGGTTAGAGCTATCGCATCCCGGCCTGGGGCCTTTCTGGGTGGAGTTTGCATGTTCTCCCTGTGCACACGTGGGTTTACTCCGGGTACTCCGGTTTCCTCCCACAGACCAAAAACATGTTAGGTTAATTGGTAACTCTTAAAAAAAAAA
This sequence comes from Kryptolebias brasiliensis, assembly GCA_028566095.1. NCBI lineage: Eukaryota > Metazoa > Chordata > Actinopteri > Cyprinodontiformes > Rivulidae > Kryptolebias > Kryptolebias brasiliensis. The sequence goes on along the minus strand of JAOXNZ010000188.1, from coordinate 24,282,463 downwards.
TGTCCCTAGGTGTGAGTGAGCATGTGAATGGTTGTTTGTCTCTATGTGGCCCTGCGTTAGACTTGCTACCTGTCCAGGGTGTCCCCTGCCTCTTGCACAGTGACTGCTGGAGATAGGCACCAGCTCCCCGCGACCCGGAATGGAAAAGCGGGTAAAAGAAAATGGATGGATGGACAACCAAAAACATTATTGTCTGCCTTTCGCATTTTGGCGGCATGATTCCGGTTGAGTCAGAAGCACGAACAGACAGTTTTGCAGGAAGTTATTGAAGAAGAAACAAAGGCAGGTGATAAAGTTATTGCCACAAATATCCATCTGATTAGTGGTCAGTTTTTACCTGCCGAATGAGTGTGTTTCAGCAGTTTTCCACCATGAAGGGTTTTTTTAATTATTGAAGGCATAAAGTAGGTTGTTTAGATAATGTGACTAAACTGTTGGTTTGCTTACAGCCTGCATGGTCGGCTGACTGCTCGTGTTTCCTGGCTAATTTAACTTTGTTGTTGTAATGTGATCATTTGATGCTACTAATTTAAAAGACTAAAACAGTGAAGCCAGACATTATAATAATATCCAGTGAGGAAAAAAAAATCTTCCCACTGTTTCAGGATTTTTAAATAAATCTCACAATTTGTACAGAAATTGACTAACTTTTTTAAAAGTCTGCTCAGATTTGATCTCCAGGCCTGACACATTAAAACACAACTTTTTTGTCTTGACAGATAGGCAGTAGGCAGAGATACCATCTAAAGCACTCTACACTAAAACAAAGCAAGAATACTTAGTTCAGATGAGACAGGAGCTTTAAGATTTGCCTGTTTGTTTCAAATCAGCAGTGTGAAAAAGGTTTGAGCTCCCAGCAACAGTGAAGAATGCACACGTATTAGCGAGAGGTAGATGTATGGAAAGCCAAAAGGCTTAATTAAATAAATTATTAATACATACATAAAAAATACATAATTAAATACATTACCAGGTATGTAATAAGCACCACCCATGCCTGAACAGCATGGTAACACTTTACTAGCTGACAAGCTAGGAGTGAATGATCCTTTACTTTGTATTTTCACATTTGGAGACATTATTATTGCCCGCTGCCAAAGGTGATATTGTCTGTGTTTATGTTCCTTTGTTTGTTGTCTTCACAAAATATCTCATGAACCAGTGGACAGATATTAATGAAACTCTCAGAATATAATCATCGTAAGCACATTTACAAGTGATTACGTTTTGGAGTCATCCCAATTCAAGATGGCTGCCTCAACTAATCCACATTAGTCAACACAAAAATGGTTATAACTCATCCAATTTTGCAGATATCGACCTAAAATTGTATGTGGTAGTAGCTGAGAGTCGTTCACAACACATACTCTGAGCACTACATATTGTATGAGAGGTTTGCTTAAAACTTTGGCATGAACTCTTAGAGTCAACACTGTCTGTTTGTTGGCAAAATATCTCATGACCCACCAGACAGATTTTATTGAAACTTTCAGAAAGTAATCACTGGATGTACACCTACAGCTGATTCATTTTTGGAGTCGCCCCAACTCAAGATGGTCACCACAGCGCCACAGCTAATCAGCCTTAGCCAACACAAGACATTTTAAATTTACAAATATTGAGCTAAAGTTTTATGTGGTAGTAACCAAGAGCTATCCTCAACTCCAAGCACTATCACGTCTCTCAAGATCTTGCAATATTACATGAGATTGTGAATAACATCTTTTACATGGTTTGACCAAAACTGCCATTCCTTCGTCACTTTGACCAAAATGACTAGGAATGCTGAGCCTTTAATTAAATGCTGTATTGCCTTTTATTGTACATCAGGTCTAGGGCAAATAATTGAAACAAACACTTTTTTTGTATATTTTCTTAAAAAAAAAAGATACCTTTGAATTTGGAGTCAGACATGTAGGACATTGTTTACAGTTCAAATTGGATGAATAAGACAGAACAATGTGACATTTTTTATCTACCAGTAAAAAAAATAATTATAGTTAACAAATCCTTCCTTGCTGTACATGACCTGTTACTTTAAAGCCAAACTACTAGCAAGAGTGGTTTGTTTTTCTGACTCTGTTTTTGGGAGGATTATTATCTGTTTAAATAAGACAGAAATATATATGATGGCAGTCTTTTCTTTTTCCAAACTAGTACAAAACCATGACCAACCAAAGCAAAGTACAAACCAAAGCATGACTTATGCGTAATGTTGCACCCCAAGTGGGTATAGAGAGTTATTCAGTAAATTTTGGATTAACAATATGACTGCAATATGCTCACATCTCAGCTGAGACGAACCATCAGCATTATTGTTTCATGTTTTGTATTCTTGACAGGTGTCAAATGCAAACCTGGAGGTGGTCCGTCTGTTCTTCCGCATCTTGTCTCTCTTCATGATGATTTTTTTGCTGTGTCACTGGAACGGCTGCATTCAGTACTTTGTGCCCATGCTGGAGGAGTTTCCTAGTGACTGTTGGGTCCGGAAAGAAAACCTGATGGTAAAACTCAAAACCTTTGCCCAACTGAAAATGATTAGTGATGTAAAAGAGTTGCTGGTTACAACTTTCCCCAAAATCTATAATTTTATGGGGTATGGTGCTCAAGAAGTCTGTTTAAGCAAGTAAGGAATAAAACATTAAATTTTTTATTGCTGCAGAATTCCACAGTCATTGTAAAATACTCTTGGGGAGTTTTTCGAGCTCTCTCTCAGATGATAGCCCTCTCTTATGGCTCAATGGATGCTCCAACAAGTGAGAGTTTATTTGTTTGCTTCGTTCTTATCTGACACTTTTTAAAAAACACACACATGTGACACTAAGGCTGCTGTTGTCTTGTCACTGTCCAGATTACATTGAGTTGTGGATCGTCATGGTCAGCATGGTGTCCGGCTGCCTGATGTATACCATTCTCGTAGCCAATGCTACGACCATGATCGCCAACCTCGACCCTGCAGCCAAGGAATACAAGAGCAAGGTCCTCATGGGTGACTCTTTCTGTGCCTTAGCAAATACATTTACTGACAGTAACATGGCTAGAAAGTTTAGCTCTTCATTGCAAAAGGAAAAGTATTCCTCGCACACATAGCAAAGTGAAGATATAAAACTCATGATTTATAATTGGTCTTTATGAAGCTGTATGTTAAATGTTATGAAAGGAAGTGCCTTAAAGTGCCATTACTGTCAACAGATGAGCCGCTTGGAGCACTACATGACCTTCATGAAGCTGCCACCAGAGCTGCAACTTCGCATCAGCAACTACTACCAGGCTCGCTACGGAGGGAAGTGGTTTGATGAGAAGTATGTTATGGACACAATCTCCTCATCACTCAAAGAGGTACAACTTGGAAATTAACACTTATTACTGAACCACTTCTGCTGGATTTAATTTTACACATCTGATATTCTATTCTTATTAATATCATATTCTTTCATGGTACAGTTCAAATTATTGTCTTTTATTTCCATGTACAGTCAAATGTTTATTATCCAGGGGGGAAAATTGTGTTTATTCAGTTCGGACAGTAAGAATACATGCTTAAAATAAATGAGAGCACAATCCAAAACTTCTGTAGTTCAGTAGCACAAACTGTTTAATGACATTCCTCATGCAAGAATTTATTGATGTTAATACTTTTGACTCATGTTGTTACAGTTTTGTTTTCATATTTAAATTTGCACCTCAAAGAAATGTGATTTATTTATTTTGTTATTATTTTCAGCAAATACTGATGGCGATGTGCAGCCGGCTGCTGCAAAAAGTGCCAATGTTTCAAAACAGAGACGAAAACTTTATTAGCGACATCCTCCCCAAACTGGAGTACGAGGTTTTCCAGGAAGGAGACGTCATCGTTCGACAGAACGTCCCTGGTGATCGCATGTTCTTCATCGATCATGGCCAGGTTCTCATTGAGGTGGATTCCTACGAGAGGGAGCTGTGTGATGGAGACTTTTTTGGAGGTGGGTTGGATTTATTTCTGTCATAGATTGGTTTCAGAAAGATGCAGACTAACATGAGGACTGGTTTCACAAAAATAAGGATTTTAATCATAAAATAAAAGGCTGACAGGGCAGGAAACAAAGTACAAAGAGGACTAAGCAACAAGGAACACACAGGGAACAGGCAGGAGAACAAATAGTATGACAGACTGATGAGAAGGTGAGAACCAGGAGTATAAATAGGCCTTGAGGAATTATTAGTAGTGACAGCTGAGACTAATGAACATGAGGAAAGGGTGTGAAATGGTTAACTGAGGAATGACTGAGGGGAAAATGGTTGGTGACACAGGAAGAAACTGAGAAACTAAACACAAGGAATCTCAAAAAAAAAAAGTAAAAATCATGGTAACATATAAACACAAAAGGAATAAAACAAAACCCATCAACAACAAACACAAAAACCAAGGGTCATGACAATTTCATTATGTTTCAGCTTACATTTAAAATATGCAAAATTATAAAAAGCTTTTTTATTTGCTTATTTTCACCACTATTCTTTAATCAAAATATCAATCTAAAATCATTAATAATATAATGTATAAAAATAAAAGACATTAAACACAAAAAGTGTTTTAACATGGAACCTTTTGTCTCAGTTATAAAAACTATGGTTTGTTGCACTTTGTTTTTATATTTCAACACTGGAGGTTGCTGTTTGAGCAAGACACATAATTGTGCATTTGGCACAAGATCTTAAATGCTGGCTCAAAATGTGCCCACTGGTTTTTAAATTTGTTTAGGGCAGATCAAATCTTTGCTGAGATGCATCGTCTCTTTCTGTTCGTCAGATTGATCACCCACGTACAGTCACTGTGGTGAGAGAAAGGCTTCAATGATCAGAAGCAAAGAGAATAAATTTTGGGGGTTTTTTTTGGATTTAGGTTGGAACATGCCCCAATCCTTTTGGCATCAGAAAGTTTAGAACTAAGCAGTCTTCCACTAATGACTCGGCAACGTCTGGTCATTTAATTCGGGATTAATTTTCAGAACTCATCCCCCATCATTAAGGTTTACTTGCTCATTAACTACAGTCTTATGCTTCCTTCTGTGTCTGCAGAGACATGTGTCCTGACCAAAGGCAAACATCTGGCCACAGTGAAGGCTCTGACTGACTGCCAGTGCTTCTCTCTGTCCTGGAACAACTTTCAGGATACGCTCCGGGGCTTCCCAGAAATCAAGAAGGACTTAGAAAAACTGATTCCGCCCGACTCTGATGATGGTCTTGTGTAAGATCTAAAGCAGTGCTTTGCTCTTTTGCAAAAATGACACTATCTATGCATTTTCAGGGCATTTTAGATAGTTCTGTGATGGGCATTGAAGAATTTTCCTCTTGAATCATAGCTGAGCACTTATTTATTGATGAGATGGACAATATAAAGCAACAACAAAAACAAATAAAACCTTAATGGGAATTTTTACAAATACTGGGAAATCTGAACCACAATGCTGGTTCTGATTGTACTCATTATCTCACTCTGGTTTAGTTTTATTTCTTTAAACTGTCACATTTGTTTTGTTTAAAGCTGCACTCTGAATTCAAAGACTGCTCCTGCCAAACTGTTTTCAGGGCAAACTCGGTCACTAAGGAAATATTCAGTTGGCTTTTTACTTTTCTAGGAACCACGAATGCATGTCATCACATGGCTTAGCAACAAACTCATTCGATCTCAATATTTGTGTGCCAAAATAATCAGGGAGGCTTTGTGTGAACTGTTCAGGGTTTTGAAAAAGTTCCTTTTTTTTGGTGCCAATTCTTTTTTTTTGTTTTTTTCTAAATGTAATTAAACTAACATTTTTTTAAAACTTAGTAAAACCATTTTTCTGGTGAAAAAATATACACAAATAATGGTCTTACTCATAGCTTACAAGTGTCAGGAACAGTGGTGTTTAAGGTGAAGTAGAGTAAAAAAACACTGGCCATTTGTTACTTTCTACATCTGCCACCCTGCCAACCATCAACTAAGTGCTATTTGGTGCTTGGTAGGGCTTGTATAGGACAAGGCACACTGCCATTCATGCTGCTGGAGCGGTTTTAATGAAAAATAAAGTGTGGGGTCAGGATGAGTCTTAGCCTCAAGTGGAGGAGTTAAAGTATGGTAGGCTGGAGCTGAGATGTTTCAGTGAATTAGAATTTTGACCCACTAATGAGGATGTTGTTTTGATGAAGAAGGACCAGAACTGAAAGGCAAAGCGTTTGATTTACTGGTCCGTCTTTGGTTCATCCATCTCCTATGGTCATGAGATATGGATCATGACTGAAAGAACAAGATCTTGGATGTAAGCAGCTAAGATAGGCTCCCTCCATAGTATGACCAGGCTCAGCGTTAGAGATAGAGCTCCATAATCAAGGGGGGAGTTCGGAGGTGAGCCGCTCCTTCTCCACATCAAAAGGAGTTACCTAAGGTGGTTTGGGCATCTGATTTGGGTTCCCCTGGGCATCCAGCTTTAAAGGTTTTCAGGGCACATCCCACTGAGAGGAGATCATATCCAGAATTCACTGGAGGGATCATATATCCTCCTTGGTCTAGGAATGTCTGGGGATCTGCCATGAGCGGATATTATTATTAATTATTTACAATCATTCTGACCCTTCTGTTTTTATTTTTTTGTTTTGTTCATCTTTGTCTTTGTCAGCAGGACTTCTTTCTTTGTTCACATGTCACAATAAACCTGAGCATGTTGTCAAAATAACTTCCAAAAAGCTTTAAGAAAAAACACATCCATGGTTTCCTGAAACGTAAAAAGTTTGCCATGTCAGCTGAGATAGCAGGTGCAGTTCTTTTTCAGATCCCGTTCATCACAGATTTAATAACTTTTAATGTTTGGTGTTGTTTGTAGCTTTATAAACAATCAATATGGAGTTTTTGTTGACTTCAGAGGTCTTAAAAGTGTTTCCAAGTCACAGTATGATGACAAAACAGATTGGTCACATCAGTGTTTTCAGGCTTCTTTCTTTCTTCAAACTAGTCTAAAAATTACACTTAGCAATGACAAAGGTCTTAGATTGTTCACTGCGAGTGCACCAGAAATACCAGTCTGCAGGTTTCTAAGTGAGGTTAGAGGAAGTCAAATAGTCGACTCAATGGATGCTGTATTTTTCTATCCTTTTGTCACTCATGTCAGCTCATGTAAACCTTTTTTTGTTTTGTTTTTTTATTTACAGAACCAGCAATAAAACTGGTCCACCTTTGTTTTTGATGAAGCAGAAAATGATAAGTTCTTTATAGTTAAAGAAACATAACTCTGTTTCTCTTTATTAACAAAATCAGATTCTCTCATTCAGAAACAGGATTCACAAATTCATTTAGAAGTTAAAGGTCAGTATATTATCTGTAAAAAGAAAAAACGAAAACCCTGCACTGCTGAAAACTGTACAAGTATTTCTTCCATTTCACTAGCGTTTTGGTGATTTTTTATTTATTTATTTATTTTTTGCAATTAAGTGAAAAGATTGGACTTTTCTGTAAGTGTATTTATGCAGTTCAGTCCTCAAAAAGAACATTGCACAAACCATTCACTCATTCAGCACAAATTATAAGCAGATATTTCTTCAGGTTTGACGTTAATCCATCGAGTTTGGCTCCATTATGGTCTTAAGCTCCTCATCTAGTGGAGTCTGGACTGATTTGAGCTTCCAGGATGGAAACGCTTCTTTACAGCAGTGACTGACGACAAATGATGTCCAAAGAAGAAGACTGTGAACTGATAAATTCTGAGAGCTCTCTCTTCCATTTCATTTGTTGACTAAGTTTAGTGGACATTGAGTCCATGGGTCCATCTGTCATTATATAACACCACCCTCAGCAAAACACCCGGAGTCAGCCTGCTGTGATGGCCCACTTTAAGAGGAAATGGACCTGAACAATCAAAGGCCTATTTCTTATATCAGAGTGAATCTATATTTATCTTTAAAACTAGATTTTTGACATGATCTGTGTTGGTCTAACATTTGCATCATGTAGAGTGTAGAGTGACAGCATTCAGGCTTTAAATATATGTAAAGTTTAGATTTAGAGGGATATTTCAGCCATTTGGAAGGGCTGTTCTGAGTAAAAGCCACAAACATTTAATATCATACTTGTTGTAGATACAGTATCTCTGAACGACCTCAGTTTGGAGAAATAAACTTTAAGTCTGTCAGGACTGATGAGCCAATGGCTAGTGAATTGTGAATTGCTGCCATTTTAAAAGAACTCCATTCTCTTAAATTTCATAGTTTTTTGTGTAAACATTATTTCATAGACCTTTTACACTGCTATCACTTTTCTAATACCTAGTTATTTACATACATGTTTTTGCAAGCACAAATAGCAACAACAGCTAGCTGTAGCATATCTGGTGCAGCCTGGCATACTTCAGACAGAAATGTTATATTTGTCTATATTTATAAATGTTGAAGTTACTGTGCAATGCAAAACTGACAGCAGTGTAAAAGTTTACATTTTAACATTTGCCTGAACTGCTAAAAAAATTCTGAAAATTGAAGTTGTTTAAAGACAGCAAGAGGAAGTGGGTCCATTTGGACCATATTGATGAGCTAATAATGATTTGCCTGAGCAAACAGATTGCAGCCATCTTAAAACAACTGCAATCTTCAAAATTTTATAGTTCATACAAACGCTAAACCTACAGTCAGTTTTGCATTACTCTTATAATTTATAATTTTGACAGAAATATTACAATATATCAGCTGAAAGTACTCCAAAGCTGCACCAGAAATTCTGCAACGACTGTAGCTGCTGCTATTTGCGTTCGCAAATAATCAAAGATTTTTCTGTAAGTAAGTGTAAAGTGAAATTTAAAGCAGTGTAAAAATTTATGAAAGACTGTTTGCATTAGCCACTGTAAAATGTTTGAGATTGGAGCTGCTGAAAGACATTTTGGTCTTGGCCTTGCTCTGACTAGCCGTTAGCTTGTCAATCCAGTTAGAATTCAACTCTGTTTCTCCTAATTAAGGCTGTTCAGAGAGCTGTCTGTAACAGCTAAGATATTAATTGTTCATAACTTTTACACAAAACACCATTTCAGATGATGTGAATTATCTCTTTTAAAGCTTAAACTGTTCAGCCTTTGAGTGCTGTTGCTGTTGCTCTGCTTTTGTGGAACATTTGTTGCTGAGTTGGCAAAAGGCAATTTGCCAACTCAGCTCACTGAAACGACAACAAAAAGAAGAAGCAAATATTACTTTTTTTTCATACCAGGAAGATAGATACACCATGCTCCATTACCTGCAGGTCCTCAATGTTTTTTCTGTTATTTTTATCTTTCTGGTCTAGAAACTGAATCTTAAATCCTGAACATTTGTGTATTATTTTTATGGAAATTGCTTTTAAAATTACCTTTTTTATGTCATTCAGCCTTAATTTGACCAAGAAAGGTTTTCTGAGTGTCCTTTCAAATGAATCATGGGATTTCATGTGTTGGTGCACTTTGTGATAGATACAAAGACATGTCTATCTTTGTGAGGACCACTTGCTTAGTGTCTAAACCTAAAGTTTTCATCCTGCTGTCTTGATTTAACAGCTTTGGACTGAACAAAGTTAAAGTTAGAGGACACGTCTCAGTGAGGGTCTTTACAAAGACAGAGGCACAAAGTCTATGTGTGTGAGAGTGCATCTGAGCAGAAGTTATTGAATTGTTGTGTCACCTTAAGCCTGAGTGTCTTTGCATAATGACTTGTAAAATAGAAGACAATGAAATTTTAATGATCCCCTCAGGAAAGCTAGGACCTCAGCCCAGCTTCCACGCTGAATGCTGCATCAGTACTGACCTTGATGCAGAACTGAATCACCTCTCAGGGTTTGGCTGGCGGCTCATCATGACCTCGTCCAGCAGGGTGAGCACAGATTTTCCAGCTGCTACTCCTGCAGGAACACCTCTGTCTCCATGATGAAGTCTGACTCTGACAAACAGGGAATTATCCCCCAAAAAATTAAAAAACAAAACAACTGGACTTCTATTCTGTCGTTAAAGATGTTTTGCTTACCATCTCAGGTGCTTTCTCAATTCAAAACTTCAATTGTCTTGTTTATTTATTTATTTAGGATTTGCAATGCCCTGAATGACTGAAAATTTACATGAGATAAGGAGTTTTCTTTTTAGATGAAGAGACTTAGAGTTGTTAGATGATTAACCTCATATTTACAGACCCTCATCTTATTAGAGGTAATGCAGTGAATTGTTTATTTAGTTTCAAAACAGGTTTAGTTATTCTGCAGATAAACAAAAGCTAACCAGCAGCTTGTAGCTTAATCCTGTCAGGGCAGCATGACACAAAAGGTCTCTGTACACAGGGACTACCTTAAACACAAAGTGTAATATTCATAATACAGAATGACACTCAGATGCAAAAATAACATGAAATTATTACAATTTTGTGTTGGGCTGTTGTGATTTAACTGAATTGCACTAAATGGACCAGTTTTTTTTCATTGTCCTGATATTACATTTGTCTGTTTGTTGTGGTGATCAGCACCGCAGGGGGCTGTCCTATCTCCGTACTCATTCCTGTTCACTCTGTACACTTCAGACTTTCAATACAACTCTGAGTCATGCCACCTGTAGAAGTATTTAGATGACTCTGTGGTTGTGGGGTGGATTAGAGATGGACAGGAGTCGGAGTACATGGAACTGAGGGACACCTTTGTGGAGTGATCTTGCAGGAATTATCTGCTCCTGAATGTGGATAAGACAAAGAAGATGGAGGTTGACTTCAGGATGAAAAAACCTACAACCAGGGCCATCAACATCTTGGGGAAGGAACTGGAGGTTGTGGATGGATACAGATACTTGGGAACACATCTGAACAGCAGACTGGACTGGAGCACCAACTCTGGTGCTGATTACAAGAAGGGGATGAGCAGACTATTTTCTGAGGAAGCTCAGACCCTTCAGTGTGTGCAGTAAAATGTTGGAGATTTTTTTTATCAGTCTGTGGTTGCAAGTGCCATCTACTGTGGTCTGCTGTGGGAGCTGCTGGGTGAGGCTGCAGGCTCAGTGAACTCATTAGAAAAGCAGAAAAAAAATCATCAGACAGAACTTGGAGACATTTGAGTCAGTGAGGGACGTGAGGTCACTGAACAAACTGTTCTCCATCATGGACAATCCGTCCCATCCCCTTCATGACACCCTACAAAGACAGCAAAGCTCCTTTTCCAACACACTCACTGCTCTGCTTCCACAGAGAAATCTACAGGAAATCATTCCTGCCATTTGCAATTTCACTTTATAAACAGCTCATCTCTAACAGATCTATTATGTATTTATTTATTTATTAACCTTTAGACCCCTTATGATGAGTAAAATAAATGGACGCAGCGTTCCCTCGTCTGGACGCGGGTCACCGGGGCCCCACGCTGGAGCCAGGCCTGGAGGTGGGGTACGTTGGCGAGCGCCTGGTGGCCGGGCTTTTGCTCATGGAGCCCGACCGGGCACAGCCCGAAGAGGTGACATGGGTCCCCCTTTCCATGGGCTCACCACCTATGGGAGGGGCCAAAGGGGTCG